>JAVJIF010017164.1:0-83055 GCA_038442645.1 Agave tequilana | reverse complement strand
AATATTCTTGAATCGCATTCCATTAAGAACCCAACCTCAAAGACATGAATCAACAAAGAATGTTACTTTGCACATTCAAAAATCACACACCCAAAAGTAGCCGTCACAAAAAGTAGTAAGAGGAAACCATAGTGGCAAAACTGTAATTCAATCAAACTCCAGTCGCATTCTCCTCTCTCTCTCTCTCTCTCTCTCTCTCTCTCTCCCCCGAACCCCCACACTCCCCTCAAAAAGAAACCCCTCTTCTTCCTCAGTCCGCAAATTAAAACAAAAAAATGAACCACCTCTCTCTCTTCTTTCTCTCTCTACAGCTTTACCAATTCTCTCCATCCTAGGGAGCATTCGTTCAATACAAGTGAGAAACAAGCTGTGCTTTTTTCTAGAGAGATAAACGTAAAATGAGGAAAGATGGATGCGGTGGAGGTGGCGGAGCTCCGGCATCTCCTCCCCTCCCCTTCCCCACCTGCCTTGATTTGAACCCTTCACCGCCACCATCGTCCTCCTCACCCTCACCATGGCCGTCTGGAGGCTCCAGCCCTACGAGTCCCTCCTCTCCTCCTCCTCCACCCCTCCGCCTCCGCCGCATGCCCCACCGTCCCCAACACCACCACTGCAATGTGAGCCAATAATCAAGGCACGATCCAGCTACGCCCAGTCAAGTTTGTTAGAGTTTGTTAGCATAATTGTAGGATTTGATGGCATCATTTTAGTTAAGTTTGTTGAGGTTGTGATTTGATGGCATCATTTTAATTGTAGGATTTGATGGCATCATTTTAGTTAAGTTTGTTGAGGTTGTGATTGATGGCATCATTTTAGTTAAGGTTGTGATTTGATGGCATCATTTTACCTAAGTTTGTTGAGGTTGTGAAGGCTATTTAAAGGCCAAGTAGCTGTATTTGTTTCACAGTGAATTGGAAAATAAATAAAAAAAAAAAAACCTGAAGTTTCTTTTCCCCTCAAAAATTAGTTTATCTCTCGTTCCCAGTTTGTTGCTACCGATCCTTTGCAGGTCTCGGAGCTGCTCGAAACCAACATCTGGTATCAGAGCTGCTGGTTAATGCCCAAATACCTTCGTCTCAACACCATGGCGATGATTTCAGGGTCCTCATCCTCGACAGCACCAGCAACAAAGGAGGGCGGAATCACTCTTCATTACCCAATGCTAACCCCGACAAACTACTCCACCTGGGCCATTAAAATGGAAGTTTTCATGGAGGCTCAGGGAGTTTGGGAGGCAGTCGAACCTGCGGCAGGCGTGGCCGTGGACAAGAAGAAGGATAAACTAGCATTGGCATGCATCTTCCAAGCAGTTCCAGAGGAGATCTTGTTACAGTTGGCGAAGTACAAGACATCCAAAGAGGCGTGGGAAAGCTTGAAGACATGTACCAAGGGGTTGATCGCGTTAAGAAGGCGCGAATTCAGACCCTGAAGAGCGAGTTCGAGACCCTACGAATGAGGGATTCTGAGTCCGTCGATGAGTTTGCAGGGAAACTCACAACCCTGGCAAGCAAGATTCGAGGGCTTGGAGAGAAGATGGACGACGACGTGATCGTCAAGAAGATACTTGTTTCTGTGCCTGACAAATTTTTGCAGGTAGTAGCCGCGATTGAACAATTCGCGGATGTTGAAACAATGCCAGTGGAGGAGATCATTGGCCGCCTCAAAGCTTACGAGGAGCGCATACGTGGGAGAGATGAAAGCAGCGGAAGCCAACTTCTCCTGACTCACGCTGAGTGGCAAGCAAAGAAGAAGAAGAATAGACAGCCTGAACCTTCATCGAACACCAAGCAAAACAACTCGACCAATCGAGGGCGTGGCAACCCTCTCGGTCGAGGTCGTGGGCGCGGAAGAGGAGGTCGAGATGGCCAGAGCGCAGCCCCTCAAGAAGGTGATGGAGGTCGTGATTCAACCAACCATAACAAGTCAAAGTTCAGATGTCATTACTGCAACAAAGTTGGGCACTTCGCGTCGGAGTGTTACAGCCGACGCAGAGACGAGGAAGCCAACTTGGCTCGAGCACAAGATGAAGAGGCCGCGTTGCTTCTGGGTGAGACTCAGGAGGAGTCTCCAGGGGTGATCATGCTTAACGAAGAAAAGATCGTACCCAATCTACGTGCTGCAGATGAAGCACAAGTCGACTCAGACATGTGGTATCTCGACAATGGCGCGAGTAATCACATGACGGGCCATCAAAACAAATTCAAGGAACTTGATCGGAGCGTCACAGGGCGTGTCAAGTTTGGTGACGGCTCGACAGTGCAGATCGAGGGGAAAGGCTCGATCCTATTCCAATGCAAGAACGGGGAGCAACGACTACTTCCCGAGGTATACTTCATCCCTAAACTAAGAAGTAACATTCTAAGCCTTGGCCAATTGACAGAGGATGGGAGCAAGGTGGAGCTGTTCGACGACCATTTGAAGGTGTTCGACAAAAGGGGTGTGTTGCTGATGAAGGTCAGGAGATCTGCAAACCGCCTATACAAGATAGTGCTTCAATCTTGCAAGCCTATTTGCCTGTTGTCCAAGCTTGAAGATCCAGCCTGGCTGTGGCATGCAAGGCTGGGACACATCAACTTCTTTGCGCTTAAACTGATGGCAGATAAGAAGATGGCCATTGGACTTCCTAAAATCGAACACCCAAACCAATTGTGTGAAGGCTGCCTCGTCGCCAAGCAAGCCCGACTCCCTTTCCCTCAGCAGACGAACTACAGGGCTGAGAGACGTCTGCAACTCATCCATGCTGACTTGTGTGGGCCTATTACGCCCGCAACTGCAGCAGGTAACAGATACTTTCTCCTACTCGTGGATGATTTCAGTAGGATGATGTGGGTGTTCATGTTAAAAGATAAGAGTGAAGCTTTCAATTCTTTTAAGAAGTTCAAATCACTTGTGGAGAATGAGTGTGATAGCAAGGTGAAGACACTTAGAACTGATCGCGGAGGAGAGTTCTTGTCCAGAGACTTCACTAATTATTGTGAAGCTGAAGGAATTCAACGACACTTTACTGCCCCGTACACGCCACAACAGAATGGGGTGGTAGAGCGTCGGAACAGGACCGTGATGGACACGACGAGAAGCTTGATGAAGAGCAAGCAGGTGCCTGCAATATTATGGGGTGAAGCAGTCAGACATGCTGTTTATTTGCTCAATAGATTGCCCACGAAGTCTCTCCACGAGATGACACCCTTTGAAGCTTGGCACGGTAAGAAACCAAACGTTAATCACTTGAAGTTGTTTGGTTGTATTGCACACATGAAAGCTGCAGGTCCCTATCACAAGAAGTTAGACGATCGCAGCACCCCTCTAGTCTACCTTGGTGTGGAAGAAGGTAGCAAGGCTCATCGTCTCCTTGATCCTCAATGTGGCAAAGTCCATATCAGTCGGGACGTCGTGTTCGACGAAGCAGGAAGTTGGGATTGGAGCACGCCCGACGGAGCTAATCCAATGAGCTGGGTTGAGTTCTCCATTCAAGTTCCAGTTGAGGAAAATGCAACCCAGCCACCACGAAGATCAGAGGAGCATCCAGCTGAGAGCGTAGGAGACGCGCTCTCACCATTGACGCACGGGACATCACCAGCGTCAAGACAGCTTGCTACACCAGAAGTTGAAGGCTCAACTTCAAGCAACACGCCCGCACCAACACCACAATCAAATCAGCCAAGAAGAACCAAATCTCTAGCTGACATCTATGCAGAGACTACAGCAATGTCACCTTACCCAGACATGTTGTACTTGTCGGCTGAAGAACCGGCAAACTATCAAGACGCAGCTCTAGAACGGGAATGGCGTCAAGCAATGCAAGCTGAATTCGAAGCCATCGAGAAGAACCAAACCTGGGAGCTCACTGAGTTACCACCAGGTCACAAGCCCATCGGACTCAAGTGGGTTTACAAGGTGAAGAGAGACAACGAGGGGAAGATACTCAAGTACAAAGCAAGGCTTGTCGCGAAGGGCTATGTACAAAGACAAGGTGTCGACTTTGATGAGGTATTTGCCCCGGTCGCGAGACTTGATACTGTTCGATTAATTCTCGCCCTTGCAGCTCACCAAGGATGGCAAGTACACCACTTAGACGTGAAGTCGGCATTTCTTAATGGAGATCTCAAGGAGGAAGTGTATGTAGCTCAGCCCGAGGGATTCATCATCAAGAATCAAGAGGACAAGGTGTATCGCTTGTCCAAAGCTCTTTACGGCTTACGACAAGCACCAAGGGCTTGGAACCTGTGCCTTGATAACTGCTTGAAGAACCTTGGTTTCAGTAGGTGCACCCAAGAACAAGCAGTCTACACGAGAAGCAATGAAGATGGAGTGCTGATCGTAGGTGTATATGTCGACGACCTCATTGTCACAGGAGCAAGTCCAGCTGCAGTGAGAAGTTACAAGCTCAGTGAGAAGTACAAGCTACAGATGATGCAAGAATTCGAGATGAGCGATCTTGGATTGCTCTCATATTACCTTGGGATATAGGTAAATCAACAAGCTGATCACATTTCTTTGAAGCAAACAGCCTATGTTAAGAGAGTATTGAAGCAATCCGGGATGGAGGATTGTAACGCAACGAAGTATCCTATGGAGGCTAAGTTGCAGCTCAACAAAGATGAAGGAGGGACACCCATTGATGCAACTCAATACAGGCGTGTCATCGGATGTCTAAGGTATCTAACTCACACTCGCCCAGACTTGAGTTACTCCATTGGGATCGTGAGCAGGTATATGGAGAGGCCGACGACCCTCCACCATCAAGCCGTGAAGCAAATTCTCAGGTACTTGAAGGGGACACTTGAATATGGGCTCGAGTATAGGAGAGGCAAGGAGATGCAGAGGTGATTGGCTTCTCCGATAGCAACTTGGCCGGAGATGCAGATGACAGGAAGAGCACGACTGGTATGGCTTTCTATCTGAATCAAAACCTAATCACTTGGGCTTCGCAGAAGCAAAAGACCATGGCCCTTTCCTATTGTGAAGCAGAGTTTATGGCGGCAACAGCCGCAGCTTGTCAAGCACTGTGGCTCAGGAGTTTGGTGAGCGAAGTGACTGGTCGTCCACCCGAGCCAGTCACATTGTTCGTCGACAACAAATTGGCGATTACCCTGATAAAGAATGTTGTATTCCATGGTCGGAGCAAGCACATAGATACCCGTTTCTATTTCATACGGGAGTGTGTTGAGAAAGGGCAGATCAAAGTCGAGTTCGTGCGGACTGAAGATCAGAAAGCAGACATTCTAACGAAGGCACTCGCAGAGCAAAAGTTTGCGGAGATGCAGCAGAAGCTCGGAGTTCTCAACCTCAATCATGCCTAGATTAAGGGGGAGACTGTGAGCCAATAATCAAGACACGATCCAGCTACGCCCAGTCAAGTTTGTTAGAGTTTGTTAGCATAATTGTAGGATTTGATGGCATCATTTTAGTTAAGTTTGTTGAGGTTGTGATTTGATGGCATCATTTTAATTGTAGGATTTGATGGCATCATTTTAGTTAAGTTTGTTGAGGTTGTGATTTGATGGCATCATTTTAGTTAAAGTTGTGATTTGATGGCATCATTTTACCTAAGTTTGTTGAGGTTGTGAAGGCTATTTAAGGGCCAAGTAGCTTGTTTCACAGTGAATTGGAAAATAAATAAAAAATAAAAAAAACTTGAAATTTCTTTCCCCTCAAAAATTAGTTTATCTCTCGTTCCCAGTTTGTTGCTACCGATCCTTTGCAGGTCTCGGAGCTGCTCGAAACCAACATGCAATTGTGGGCCCCACCTCCATCACCCCGTCCCCAGACAGAAGCTCTCGTCCAATCTCGCCGCCACTGCATCTATGCCGTCTCTCGCCTCGCTCCCGGGCCCAATCAAGGCATCAAACCCCAACAAGCGCACCTTCACCCCCCCCCCCCCCCACCCCCGGCTCCGCCACCGCCCTCTTCGTCCAGATGGGCGCCTACGGCGGCGGCTCCGCCACCTTCGCCGTCGTCGGCCTCGCCTCAAAACCCACCCACGTCTACGGCAGGCCCTGGTACAAGTGCGAGTGGGTCCCCAACTCCGGCGCCCCGCCCGTCCGCGCCAAGGCCTGCAAGATGCTCCCCGACTGGGCTACGGCCGCGTCTACACCGCCGTCGTCGTCACTGCACCTTCCCCTCCAACCCCAACGCCGACAATGCCGGCGGCAAGCTCGTCCTCTAGGCCTACTACAACCTCAACCCCCGCAAGTTCGAGAAGTTCGTCGCCTTGGAAGAGGCCGCAGGGTCGTACGACGAGGCGAAGTTCCGGCCGCCGTTCAAGTACGACTACTTGTACTGCGGGTCCTCGCTGTATGGCAGCTTGAGCGCCAGCAGGATCAGGGAGTGGGTGGCGTACCACGCCCATTTCTTCGGCCCGAGATCACACTTCGTGTTTCACGACGCCGGGGGCGTTGGGCCGGCGGTGAGGGCGGTGCTGGAGCCCTGGGTGAGGGCGGGGCGGGCGACGATTCAGGACATCAGGGATCAGGAAATGTACGATGGTTATTACTACAATCAGTTCTTGGTGGTGAACGATTGCTTGCATAGGTACAGGTACTCTGGCGAACTGGACATTCTCTTTTTGATGTGGATGAGTACATCTACTTGCCTGATGGGAGGAAGCTCGAGGCGGTGCTCCGGCAGCTGAGCAATTACACTCAGTTCACCATTGAGCAGAATCCGATGTCGAGCAAGCTCTGCGTGAAGGACCCAACAAGGGATTACTCAAGTTTGTTGTTGGATTTTGATAGAAATGGATCACATCTGTGTGAATTATGCTTCATGTTCTGCAATCGAATTCATTCTTCGGGACAATTTACATTGCAACAGGATAATAAAGTAGAGAAATTATTCATTGAATGCGACACCCATTTGCAGCAATTTACTTGGCGATTATTACATTAGCATTATAGGCTTTGAGATGATGCTTGATGAAATATGAATGACTCATATTGTTTCACAATCTCTCATGGTTCCTTCATTCCTTGGTACAGTTTCTGAAAGATTTTTTCATGGGTTTCGCAGGGAATGGGGGTTTGAGAAGCTGGTCTTCCGAAACTTATCACCGGAATCCGGAGAGACCGCAAGTACGCGATTCCAGGCCAAGAATGCCTACGCCACCGGAGTGCACATGTCGGAGAATGTCATCGGCCGACCACTCACAAGACGGAATCCCTGATCCGATACTACCACTACCACGATTCGATCAATGTGCACGGCGAGCCTTGTCGCGAGTTCGGCCCAATGCCATCCGAGGGCAACGTTACATGGTTTGAGAAGGCCCCGTGTGTCTATGATGACAACATGAAGAGCGTTGCCGACACAGTCAAGAAGTTTGAGGAGCGAACAATTGGACCCATCAGAGCCTAAAACTTGTTAGATTTCAACGTTCTTGTGGTCTACAGAGAGAATTCCTTCCCCTAGTCTCTCATGAGCTATACACATTACACATTAATGGAAAGGAGTTTTATGTTGTAAAGGTATGGGTTTTGTTCACACTCCTCTCATCTTGTTGTAACTTGGTTTCCTTCTTATATCAATAACTATATGGTCTTCTTTTTTCAACCAGAGATCCTCTCTTTGACATGGTGGGTACAAAGATTGATTTGTTTGAGTCTTTTAGGCTTCTGAGTGATATGGGGAGAGGATTATTGGTAGGTAAAGTACGTATAGTAGTGAAAAAAGAGAATAGGATGCTCTCAATTGCCATTACTATTAGTTTTTTGTTGTTCACTTTCTTCTTCTGCTTTGGTGCCCATGTGAATGTGGTGGGATCAATAATTGTGAGGAATGGGGCCATGAGAGTGACCACTGTCTGTTTCACTCTCATAAGTCTGAATTTTAATGACTTTTTTTGTTGTTGTTGTTGAAATGGAGTCTAGATTGTTATTGTTAGATTTATTTATTTGTTTAAAGATCCACCGATGACAGGGTGAAAATCTGACTGCTGCAGATCTTCAGGCTTGTCTTCAAGTTTGATGCTGTGATACATTATACAATTTTGCGGTGTGCCAGCTGGTGTCAAAACTAATCTCATGTCCTGGATTCAAATCTTGAAGAGAACTAGTCCTGTTTGAGAGTGGGCCACTAGAGTAGAGAGTAAGCCATTCAGCGAGAAAAGAACTGCTTGCTCTAAGGGCCTGTTCGGTTGCGGAGCTGTTGTTTTGCCGTAAAAGTTTGTAATTCGTAAATGACTTACAACTCAATTACAACTACGGCGTTTGTTTGGACCGTAATTCGTAAAAAACTTATGCAACTCAACTACCACTCACTTGTAACTTAATTATCACTCACTTACAGTCCAGTTACAGTTAATTTTGTGGTCATGTAATTTGTATTATATTTTTATGTTAATATTAATTTTTTTTAATATTTAGTATTTTTAATATTTATTTGCAATATTAAAACTTTTTAAATCACCAGATAGTTAACTTTGTAGTCAACTTTTTCAATTACGACTTACACATTACGATAATCAAACGTCGTAAAATACAATACATTTTCTCACTTACAACTTTATATTACCAACCAAACACCGTAAAACTTACATGAATGTAACTCATTTACAACTGTAAAACATTTAACCAATTACGACTTACAAATTACGGGCAATTACGACAACCAAACATATAACATGTAAGCTCTTGCAAGTGTAAACTGTAAGTGAGAAATTATTTTGCAATTGTAAAAAAAAAAATTGCAAGTTTTTGAAGTGTTTGGTTGGCAATGTGAAAGTGTAATTGGGGAAATATATTATCAATTGGAATGTTTAAAACGTAAAGTAAAATGGAAAGTGGATTTTTTTATTTGGTTGTTTACATGCAAGATCTGCTAAACGTGAGATAAGTAATTAATATTAAAACATAACTCTTAATTAAAAGATAAATAAAAAATATTAATTTATAATAAAAAATTAATCTATTAATAAAAAACATGACAAATAGATTTGCAAGTGGGCGCTGCAAGTGAGTCCCAAAATTACAAATGAGTTTGCAAGTGCTAGTGAATCTACAAGTGAGCTTTATAATTCAAATTTCAACCAAACAAAGTAATTTGATTTACTGCAAGTCGACTTTGCAATCTGGCCCACTGTGCAGTAAACCAAACAAGCCCTTAGCGAGAAATACAATACTCAAGATACTTAAAAAAAGGTTTGCTTCTCCCAGTCGAACCGGCCTGGCCCAGGCCAAGTCCCCCTAAGGGAGGCCCGGGCACCCGACGGGATGGGCCAGGCCATAATCCGGGCCGGGCCGGGTTATTAAAAAAAATTCTGATTAATTTCAAAAAATTGTAAAAAATGTAAAAAAAACTCGAAAAAGTTCTTAAAAATCTAAAAAAATTTAAAATTTTCCAAAAAATTAAAAAAACTCTCAAATGTGGACAAATTTAAAACAAGTTGTAAAATGCAAATGTAAATTATTTTTATTAACAATCTAATAAATTGATTAAATTGATACAAATACAAAAGATTAATATTAATAATGAAGTATAACTGTATAAATTGATAAAATTACACATGTATTATATAAATTGAAATTGATACAAACACAATTATATAAATATAAAAGATTTTCATTTCTCCACTCATTTTCTGGGAAGTCTTCAATGGTTTCATTCACTGTTTTATTCTGACTTCTTGTTTCTGCATCGAGCCAATCCTTCCCTCAGATGCTCATCTTGATAGCTTTGACGCCAGGGGATTTCTCGTATCAGTCAACAATCGTCCAGCTGTACTAAAAGCATATTCTGAAGCTACAGCAGAGGCAGGAGGGGTTAGTAAATCACGCACCATGATGGAAAGCACAGGATATGTCGCTTTCTGTGATTTTCACCATGTCAAAATATCAAAATTTTGGCACTTGAGTAGCTTGAGATAACTTGAGGGAATTTGATCACTTGAGAGCTTGAGAAACTTGAGAGCTTGAGCACTTGAAAATTTAAGAGATTTTTTAGAGATTTTTTTGGTGATGAAATGAAGTAAGAAAGAGTGGGTATTTATAGAGAGAAATGTGTAGTTAAATATAATTTTTTTGTAAAAAAATAAATTTTGGTCAATATATCTATTGGGGGGATTTGTAAAAAAAAATTTACAAACACCCCACCATAGGGCTATATTTTAGGCCAACATAGTCATCGGGGGAGTTTTTGTACAAAAATTACAAGCCCCGCCCCCCTCCGCAGCTCGGTCCAACGGCTATTAAAATAGTCATTGGCCGGGTAGCTCGGGCCGGCCTGGGCACGGACCAGGTTCCGCCCAATCTCGAGGGAGGCCCGGCTGCGTCGGGCCACAGCGGCCGAACCCAAGCACGCCCCGTGTTTGGGGCGTGCCCGAGACGAGCAGCGGCCTGGGTAGCCCAGGCCGGGACGTGCCCGGGCTAACCCAGGCCGATACCAGGCGGATCGGCCAGGCTAACCCACCCGGTTCGCACCCCTAGCAGTGAGCGAGAGAAGGAGACCGGAGAGAGAGAGAGAGAGAGAGAGAGAGAGAGAGAGCTGTATGAGAGAGGATTGAAATTTTTAAAGAAATGAGGGGTAATTTTGAGATCAGGTAAACATTTTAAAAATTGGTGTGCAATGGGTATTTAAGTCATAAGAGGTGTGTGTCTTAATCAATTTACAGTGTGCATTAATCTTGTATATACCTTAATTAATTCTGTATGTGCTAGTATCTGTGCCTCCAACATATTTAACATATAAACAGAGTGACTGACAACAAGTGTGATTTTGCCTAAGTTAAATAATTTAAAGTGTAATATGGAATTATGAAAATCTCATTAGTAATTGAAGGATATGGGAAAAAACTTAGATTACATGAAACTATTATGAACTTTTTATTCATTTTGAAAAAAAACTATCATGTATTTTTGAAATTGCAATAAACTATCATAATCTTTACTTATAATTTTCAGAAAACTATCATCCATCACCCTACCGTTCCGTTAAGAATACCGTCACTGAATATCACATTACGTTTTATTGGCCAAAGTATTTCTAGTCCTGATGGAAATCAAAATGAGAGTAACTAGCCAAGTCACCTCTTATTTCCTAAAATGATCTTGTCCAGTGTTAGCGAGCCCTAACACTATTCATCGTCCACTCCTCTACCACTAAATAATTCCGGCACAAGGATCAGAGTTGAATATAGACTCCCACGGTCTAACCGGCCACAACCAGCATGAAGCCACCTTGAAGCTAAACCGGATACGAGACATAATCTCAACATCCTTCTTTGTATCTTTTGGTGGCTACTTAAACAATGGGCCTTCTTTACCTACCATGATAGAGAAATAGGCTTAGAAATCACATGACCCAGGAGAGGAGTTTTCAAGGTCCAAACTTTAATTAACCATTAAAATCATCATTCTTTCTATTGTCTTTTTGGGACTAAAATCTACCCTTGCATCTTGCCAAATTACCACGATCAACTAGGTTCAAGCTACTTAACCTAACAATTATAGATCATGTTGGGTTTTTCAATGTAGCTTGGAATTAATTCTAAGAAACTGATTTTCAATTCGAGTGGACAAATATGTTGGTTCCGGAGTAAGAGTTACGCTCAGCTCAAGTAGACGACAAGATACTCTTTTTATGTGAATACTATGTATCTTATGCACATTGGTGGAATATTTGTTGTTCCCCGATAACTGAATACTTTTCTTTATAAATATTGCATGGTTGATTCCATCTATAAATCAATTTTCTACTCTACGAATTTCAATATAAATAATAATTCTAGTTCTTACTGTTTATGGTATGTGAATACATCCTGCCAATTTGTTATGCATGGATGAATTTATTAATCAAAACCATGTAGTACATAATCTCTAACAAGACAACATGAACAATTCAGCAAATACACAATACATACAAAGCTGGCGTAATGAACAAGAAACGAAGGAACCCAAACATCACGCACACATACTTTGGCTTGTTACATACGCTCCTACTTGGATATGAAACCCCCCACAACTGTCGCAATTATCGCCGTCGGATCTCCAAGAACCGCGGAAACAATGATCTGAAACGCGCCACCTCCCCATCCTCCCCTTGTGGTGGTGGTGGTGGTGGTGGTGGTGGCCGCCGCACCCTCTGCCCCGAATGCTCGGGATCCTCACCAGACCCTCCCTCATCTTGTTCTTGTCTATGTTTAGGTACATAGCCTGCCAGCTCTCCACCAGCAGGTCCTTCACACAAGCTACATGAAAAGCATAATCTTATGCACTCGGACTGATAGCACCAGCCCAGCCCCTTGCCTCCACAGCAGAGGCAGGAGCTCGAAATCTTCGAGCAGAGGTAGAAGTTCCTCCTCTCTCCGTCATCAAGACATGTGGGCAGATTCGCGCAGCATGGATGGAGGTCGAACCCCCGCAGCTTGTGCAGTGGTACACGAACCCTCTGACGATTTTCCTGCACGCATCGCAGACTCTCGGTGGCAATTTTGAGCTCTTCCCATGAGAAAATCCTCGAGCAAACTGCAGCGCCTTCCCGGGCAGAGACTTGCTGCTTCCTGAAGTACTGCTCCTTGAGCTTGATCAATGCCCGGTGCTTCAGAGCAAAGTAGAACCAGAGACTGGAAGCAAACATCAATGCTATGGCGAAACTAACACCTGAAATTGAGGTTGAAGAACAACAATCAGAATATTTACAATTTGCAGAAAGTCAAGGACATCCTGTTTCGTACCAAGAACTGATTCGATGATCTGGAACACTTTCCTGCAGCCTGATCCCTGCTTGCTACCGAATGGGCACCCTCATTTGTAGCTGGGAGCTCTGTTCTGGCAGCGAGCTCATCTGACGCAAGGGCCGCTCTCGAGATTGCTGACACTCATCGACATCTGCTAGCAAGAAAGAAGAAGTTAGCAAATGATCATGAAAACAGCATTGACTGCTCAGTGATGTAGAGCATTTACCTCACAACCATTGGAGCCATTGAGGTAGGGATTGCCATCAAACCCCGGCAAGCAATAACAAAGATACCCACTTCTGGTCTCCACACAATACCCACTCTCTCCACGCATCAAACACTTTAGCACCACCACCACTATCTCCTCCAATTTCCAAATCCAATCTCATAGCAATCCTCATCCTCTTTGTGAACTCACCCAAACCCTCACCCTTCTCTGAACTCAGCCCCCCTCCCTTCTCCCCCACAGAACCATAACGGCAGTTGCCAAGCCCTGACACGGTCTTGTACCTGAACATATTCCAAACTCCCAGACCCAGGTATCTCTTCCTCTCGGGTAGTGGGGCCTCGCAGAATCCCGTCTTGCCGCTGCAAACCGAGACACACCAGCTCGTCGAGTGGCCATGGCCGTCAGAAACAATGGCTATGATGTCCCAACCACTGCGACGAAGCGGTTAGCGGCAGACGAGATGAGAAAATGGCTGTTGTCAGGGAAGGAGATGCGGAAGAGCATCGGAGGCACCGAACAGAGTGGAGTCAACGCGGAGTTGGCCGTTGGAGATGTTGAGGACTTGGAGGTGGGAGAGGAAGGGGCAGTGGCCCGCACACGAGAGTCGGAAGCCACAGAGAGAGCAGTTGGGGCCGACGCAGGAGGAGGAAGGGACCGGGTGGAGCCGCAGTGAGTGGGACAGTCGGAATTAGGGTTTGAAGAGATGTGGAAGGAAGAAGAAAAGGGAAAGAAATGGAGAAGAGATAAAGTGAGGAAAAGAGTTTCATGGTTTGTAGGCAGTAATGGAGAAGAAAATGGTGTATGTTTAGATTTTGAAAGAAGGAGGGCGAGGTAACCGTTTGAGAAGTTGGGCCAAATGGCCCATGTTCGGCCCACTATAAGAGATTTAAGCCCCAGTTGAAAATTTTGAGATTTTTTTGTAAAAAATATAATTATATCTTGCATTTAACATCACAAGATGCACAAAAACAAAAAAACAAAGAAGTGAAGGAATTTCACCATTAGAATCTGGATGCAAACTCCTCACTTTGAAAGAATGATCAGAACATACACCGTCCCGATTTATGCCGACTCTGATAACAGTACTTCAACTATGTGTGAAATATAGGAATTTTTCCCCCCTTATACAAACCCAGAGCCCAAAGCGAGTTTACATGTTACCACCTATAATCAAACACATCAAAAATACAATAACTGAAAAAAGAAAAGAACCAAAAAAAAAAAACATCGATGATGATGATTTAGTAAGCATTGTAAACCTAACTACAAAGGAAGCAACAACCTTTTGTACTGGAACTGAAGAATCCTCTTCCTCCCCTCCCCATTCTCGTCCACCAACTCTGCTGTTTTTTCATCCTTTTATCGTGGCCTCATGCTATTCTCGGGGTCTGTTGTTTCTCCAATTCATCGTTCATATCAATCTCTTCGAAGCTTTAGCTTTCGCATATTAGAAAACCATCTGGAATGGTCAGGAACAGCAATATCTGATGTGCATGATCATGTTCGCTATTCCTACTCCTTGATTCTTGCTTACTTCGGGCCATAGTCCAAGTTCTCCCACATGAAGGGAGCAATATTGTCGAGTTTAGGCAAGCCTCGCATTAACAGGCAGACACAAACACACACTGCAGCAATCGCGAGCATTGAGTGCATGTATGGCCGATGAAGTAATCCCCGATTGCGGATAATTGGCTTGAACCTATGGGTATCCATGCGGGCACAACGTGCACAAGACCTCACAGTGTCGAGCCTGGAACCAGTATCCTGGTTCCCAACTAACATTGATATCTGGCCAGTTTTCTTGTCTGCAAGCTTTCTTGCCACCAATTCATTGTATGAGTGGTTGTTCCTCGTTGAAGCATACATATATGGGGACTTGCGGCTCTCATCAAATACTGAATTCCAGCAGTTCAACCCTATCTGTTACCATAGTAGAAACAACACCTAACCGAATCAGAAATTTGAGAAGTTTCTACAAAACAAAGTCGACTGAAAGAAAAGGGAAAAAAAAAAAAAAAAGAAAAATATGTGCTTTTTTATGATTGGCACGAGTTCTCGTGAAACTTGATAGCTAATTGCTATCTAGCAGAAAAAGATATATATATATTCAGGCAAACATGTTAAAATCAGTCGCCAGAGTGTGTGTTGAAAGTAATAACATTCATCAAAGTTTGCAATTAGGTATGCATACATGGAGACAACACAAATGACACAATGAAAAGGTAGGAAACTGTGCCCCTTTTAATGACAATATCAAGCTAACTCATAATTAAACCAACAGAAATATTAAGTGTCACTTCTTGGACATTCCTTTTTTCTTCTTCACTACACTGCTATCAGTTTAATGTTTTAGATTTTACTTGAGTATTTTACCATTTGAAATATTTACCCATGATGCAGAGAGTATAATTAAGAGGCTAAAGAAATTTTTGGCTTCAAAATATACCTCCTGTGGGTCGTCAGTCAGCGCATTGACCATATCCTCAGAATCCTGTGTAGATGCAGCCAGATGTAAGGGGGTGATTCCTCCTGGGCCAGCTGAATTTGGAGGGAAAAGGTACATCTTTGAATCACTTGTACTTTTCTTCACAGAGTAATGTAAAAGCAAATCAACCATTTTCCTACACTTCCGTTTCACTGCTCTACTCAATAGCTGGATTTCTAGTAACATCTCCAACAATTCTTGCACTAGGCTATCATCACTGATTAAGCTTCTTTCCACAAGGATATCTAGAAGTGCTTTAACCACAGCAGGCCAATCGCGCTCAACTGAAAAAGTGAGGAGGAAGTTGAACCGTTTACTGGAGAAATTGGTGAGAAAGGCATCTGATGGGATGTTCTTTCTTTGGAATAACCATCCAAGTTCATTTAGAAAGTGCAGTACATCCTCCCTAGACCTTGGTCCAACCTGGTCCACAGAAATAACATCCGTTGTTCTATCTCCCTCAAAATTAGATTCAAGGACTCTCAGCTCTTGACAGATGGTAGGATCTGCAATAATAACAGGAAAGCTGTTTCCTTTGAAACCATTTTCTACCTGCGCAGATGTTAAAAAACGAGTCAGTTACAGATTGTCTATCCAAATCCACACAGCTGCAGAAAGCACAAAATGCATGGGTTAGACCAAGAAACTACAAGAGCGAAACTGCTGGAAAATGCAGAAGACTCCTACTTGAAGGATTCTAAAAGACCAAAATATACAATAAGATGTAAAATCCAATGTACATAAAAACAGATAATGAAAAGGTAAAACCAAAGTTAGCATCATTTTGTTTTAAATAACATCAACAAACACCTATATGGAAGCAATGTTGTGGAAAGCGAAAGTAGGAGCAAAGCGGTCGGCAGAACTTAGGCTTTGGCAGAGATTTAGCAGCAAAAGGCGCCAACAACTTTTTGAAGAATAAAAATAACAGAAAAAATAGAAAAAAAATTTAAAATTTAAGAAAATTTATAACTAATAAAGAAAATTAGAAATCAACACTAAATCTTAATGATAACAATAAAAATAAACATAGCAAGATGATACATACAATATCCAAATCTTCTAAATCTAAATCAGGGCCTAAAGCATCCCAAGATGGATATAGCGAAAGCAGGGGCTTACACAGGGCTTTAGTGGGCTTTTTACAACATCTGGAAGCCACACATATATGTCAGGACACACATATTTCTTCGTTAGTCATGAAATATTACAAAGTAGTTTATGAATAAGGATAACGATGTGCGACTTTTTCGAAGTTCATGAAATTTCATTTTTGTGAATAACTCGGATAATCAAGCAAGCTAAAAGGTAAGAAAAAAATGTACTGATAGCATTCTGCTACAGGATATTTGTGATGGCTATGACCAACTGTATACTGGCTACAGGGAGTTAATTGACTGGTTACAGTAAAAAAAAAAAAAAGAGTACCTCCATAAAACAGCGACCAAAATTATTGACAGATCCACCATGAAAACTGAGACTCTCCATACTGGAACCATCATATATGGTGCCTGGATAAGCCGAACCCACAACTTCTTTCGACATATAGCTCCCCATGTATGTACAATGAATTCTGCATGTATAGAGATCACCCAAATTCATGGTAATTATTTGTCCATGAGACTTCCTTAAAGAACTCATGGGTCAAGATAAACCTCAACTCACCTAGTGCCAGGAGCAGTGAGATTGCGACCTTTCAAAACAAAGGAAGTTTCCTGCCCACTTACAATGGCAATAGGTGAGACAGATATTAGCTCAGGAGCACTCCATGTCTTCCAAGATTTACACAGGCGAACGATCCCTAAAACAGATATGCAATACCAGAACATAAAAATTAACATTACACTTTGGTGAGGACATCTGACTTTTTTCAAACGAAATACTAAAATTAGTAGAGTACTTGAAACAATTAAAGTATACCATCCTTGTGTGAAGCTAGTTGCCTATTTGTCCGAACCAAGAACCTCCCATTCCGCCAGAACTCTGATTCCGAGCACTGAACTAGTGAAGAGACTCGCTTGAGAAGGTTCCGTTCAAGCTGCAGAACCAGCACATATCCTAAATTTATTAGAAAAATACAAAACATGCAGAAGTCAACATAGGTCAACGCTATTCAGCACTCACTTCATCCCAGGCACCAGATGGCATGGAGGCATAAATTGATAGGACCACACAACCAGGTCGAATGTAACTTTCTATTTCTGATGGACTGTTAGAGAGCCAATTCAGTATCTGGAACATCATCATTTCTTTTATCAGACAAGGCAAATAAGAAACCTACTAAGTGGAGACTACCATATCCATCCAGTCCTACCTGAGCTCTGAGGGGCCCAGGGAAGCCGCTCGGGTCCCTGTCAAAAAGTTTAAAAATAATCCGCCCAGTCCGATCCTGAAGGGAATACCATTGTACCGTAAAAGTGAGGGGGAACATTAGCAACTATGAAAAAAATATATGACGAAAAAGTTGATAATATATATTGCATTACCTGCCCATCAGAGTTCGAACTAGAAGGCGAGTGGTCTGACCCAGAGGAGGAAGTGTAACCTGCCTGACATGGGAGGCTTTGCACTGCACCATTTCCAACTCGTCTTTCTGACTCCTTAAAAAAATCAAAAGGCGCGATCCTCCCATGGTTTTCCCTCGTCTCAACAGGGGCATTATCCTTGCAAATTAACATTCTTTCATGTTTCATACTTTCTGTTACTGAATGTAGAGGGAAGAACTTTTGAGCAACTGGAGGAGAACATGAAGGGGACCTATCATCCATTGGATTGTTGCTTTCAGAGGATATATACTTCCTTGTAGAACCCAGTTTGGGGGGACCGTCATTCTCTGCAGAGCTAAAAAGCTGTAAAGGTAAAGTTGGCCGGGCTTTTTCAACAGGATCTTTGGAAACATCAAATTGTGTTTGAAGAGTGCATCTATTTCTTGCTGATCCAACTGAAGAAAAGATGCTTGTTGATTGGTTATGTGAAATAATGTCAGCAACCGGTTCAGCACATGTTATCTTGGTCTTATCATCACCGCTGCTATCACTACTTGCCTGAGAAAGTGTGGCAAGAGCATCAGGGGCAGATGTTCCTACAGCTGCAGAGAGAACTGAAAGCAAATCCATCGTTAATGGATTCCCATTTATTTTGGTTGGATGTTCAAGAGAAGGTTGCTCTGATACTTGTGAAACATTTAAATCAAAACCTCCAGGTACTGATGATCTTGAAGCAGAGTTTGCAGCTCGCAAGGAGTGGATTTTACTAAGTATATGGTTTACTTGATTTCGGTCAGGTGCCAAGGGGCCACTAGCAACTTTATCTGCTCCTTCCCCATTGCCTATTATTAAGACAATGCCGAAGGTGAGGATCATAATATCATATAATGCACATATTATAACTACACAACTCAAGCCAGTTTACCTTGCAACCGTGCAAAGATGGCTAACAACTTGACGATATCCAAATTGTTGTTGCCACTGCTTCCTTGATTTCCAGGAGATAACAATCGTGAAGATGCGGTCTCTGGTTGGGTTTTCCTTCTTCGTCTGTTATGACCAGCAAGCCTGCGTCTGCAACTTCTCTTCCCCTCATCGAACTCCAAAAGGGGGTGAAATCTGAATAGACAAAAAACTAAACCCATATAACTTTGTGCACAACAGCGATAAGTTCTTAAAAAAATAAAATATAACAAAAGCTACACAAAGTGGCACTCAAACACAAGGTGACTCAAAAACAGCAACTTTTGGGAAAGTGTAAGCATACATTTCATATAAGAAGAGATGCAGTGCAGCAGAACTAACTCATGTACTTCTCCAATGTTACATATTAAGAAGAAGAGGTTCTTACCTAACATTATACAACAAAGGAAAAAGATCTGAAGAAAAGGGCAATAGGGGTTGAGAACGAACTGTGATGAATGACAAACAGAATAAAATAACAATGTTAAAATTTAAAACTCAGAGCGGCCTAAAACTCTAGAGGGAATGAAAGTTAAACAGCCAAAGCACAACAGATATAGAATTCAAACATAAATGAAGATGCAAAAAAAATATCATTTGTACGTATTTTATAAGTTGATACTAAAAAAGTGGCTTCACACAACACCAACAATTCGTACATATACCAGAATGAAAAAGAAACAGAAGAAAGGATACACTATCAGAAATGAAGGATCAACAATAATAAACAAAATCAGAAACAACTCTTGGCTTCAAGAATCTTAATAGCCAAAAATAATGTGAAATTTGATTTACCCAATGAGGGAAAAAACCTACTTCAAACATAAATCGAGATGCAAAAAAATCAAAACATTTATACTTGAAAGTGCAACATATGAGAAAGGATGAGCTTTAACATCAAAGATTCCACATTTATACCAGCAAAATAAGAAAATTAACCTACAATGTGAATTGAGAGCCGACCCAAAACTCTGTAAAAGGGTGACATTTGAATCCAGCATTTGTTAATAGAAACATAGTAAAATGTAATGGATCATTATATCAAGACACCTGCTGCATTGCTGACAGAATCTCTGCATCTTCTTGCCCACAAGCGCCTTCGTCATCTTGCTATGAACTTCACACACCTTGTGCCTTCTATGATAATCTTTCGCATTCGATAAATCTGTCTTGCAATCATCAACCTGACACATCGGGTAGTTACCTCCACCTACGCACCCCGGAGACCCTGACCGAACCTTTTTGCTTGGTCTAACCACCGCGCGATCCTCCTCAACTACCGAACCACCTCCCCCTCCAAGCTTCAAAGTCAATTTCTCACCCCTTTCTTCAGAATTCCTTGTCAAAACTGAATTTTGTGAGCTTCCAACCTCATTCGAAGACTGTTTCACTGAGAATCTCGTGCTGTCCCAACTGAAGAGGCTAGGGTTCCAATTGGTATTACTGTTTGAACTGAATTTGGCATTTTGCAACGCTAAATCTCTCTTCTTTGCAACCGGCAGAACTTCACGAAAAAGAGAAGGGAGTGACTGTTGCATAACAATGGGAGGGGCAATTTGGGCGCCAATTTCTCCATCCATTTTTCTTTTTCAAATAAAATCGCTGTATTGAACCAAAAATCCAACTTTTCTAGATGCCCTAATCCCAATTCCCGCAAAAACCATACATTAGGTCCTCAATCCAAGGAAACCTCCTTCCATTTCTCCAGTAGAAATCCAAATCTCCACAAAATTCCGCCAAAAACAAACCTTTTCCTATAATTTCAAATCGCCAATATCCTTAAACCTAATCTCAGTTGCAATTATGAACAACGTCCCCATTACAGAATACCTCATCACTTCAAAAACCCAAAATCGTTCCAAATTTCCACCAAAAAACTCACTTTTTTTATAGGGCTTTCAATCCTCACCTCTCCCGACACTAATCCCAGCAAAATTCAACTAATCAAACCGTTGAAACAACAAATTATGGATAACAACACCGCCCAATTCGCGCTCTTTCCCCCATTTTCCCGCGAAATTCAGTCAAATAACTTACAATATTCCCTAAAAATCCGCAAAAAGATCCAAAAGATTGCTGCTAACCTCCAGCGAACTTCTCCGCTACTTCCCCATCTTTAAACCAGTTAAAACTCCGATATTTCCACCGTGATCGCCACTAAACGAGTCGCGAAACAAGCAGACAAGCCTCAGCGTCGACGGCGAGAGTGAATTATCGGATTCGGATCCGGATCCGAAACCCGCAGGCAGCTTGCCGAGAGGGAGGAGAGAGGAAAGGGCTTCGATTGTTCCTCCGCCTTTAGGGTCTGGACCGGTCCTCACTTTTGCTCGGACAGCGGGAGTGGCACAAACCGTAAATAACCCAACTTCGAGTTGTTTTTCACTGTCCGTACTTCTCTTGAGACGTACTAACGGAGTAGAGCTATTCACACCCGCAAAATTGGGAACGGATATCGCCACCCCCAACAAATTGGGAGCGCTTATTGCCATCAAAAACGAGAGCCCCTAGTGAGTGAAGGCAACCTCAAAATTAATAAAAGTACTCTCATATTTTTTTTAAATGATTAAAATAGTCTTTCCTTCTTCTCCTTCTCCTTCTTCTTCTCCTTTCTCACTGGCGAACCCCCCTCACCCTCCTCCGTCGAACCCCCCTCCGGCCTTTCCCCTTCACCCCCCCCCCCCCCCCACCACCCGCCCTCCTCCTCCACTCCTCCTCCGCCCCCGCCCCCCCAACTTCCCCCCACCCACCCCCTCACCCCCCCCCCCCCGCCTCCCACACTCGGCTTCCCTCCTCCCTGGCCTGTTCGGCCATTCCTGGCCGAACATGCCAGGGGAGGAGGGGGAGGCCGGGGGGTGGGGGGGAAGTAGGGGTGCCATTCGGATTCGGATATCCGCTTCCGAATCCGCATCCCATGCGAATTCGGATGCATTCTTTTTGGAATCCGAGATCCCGATCCGAATATTCTTGTTCGGATACGAATACGGATTTGAATAGAGTTAATAATATCGGATCTGGATTCGGATATCCGCACTATTATCAGATCTATTATAATATTATATGTTATATAAATATATAATATAAATATATATAAGTATATAACTATATTAGCCTTTAGGGTTTGAGAATTGACTCATTGAGAATCTGAGATCCATCTTTCCCTCACTTTTTCTCTCCACTGACGAACAGCCAGGCAGCCACCCCCTTTCCCTCTCGATCTCCCTCGATCTCTTTCAATCTCGATTGCTTCTTAGTTTTCAGCCCTCGCGCTCTCTTCTTCGATCACAAGCTCTCCCATCTGACGAGTCCGACCAGGCGCCTCCGCCCACAAGCTCTCTTCTTCCTCTCATCAACCCGTCCCTCAATCTGAACCACCAGAGTTTCGCTTCGAGCGGTCTTTAATCTCGATCTCTTCACACGAGCTCTCCACTCCAACGAATCCATTGAGTCTAACGAAAATCTCGATTTCAAAATTTATTCTGTGAGTTTTCTCTCTTAATTAATTAATTTACAATTTGGCTGAAATTTTATTCTGTGAGTTTTATCTTTGTTATCTTGTGGCAAAGTGGTTACACTACAAATTTACAAGTTACAGCACAACTTAATGTTTTCTGGATGAAATTTTGTAATAAGGAAAGGGTGTTTGTTAGGTGGCAATTAGATCTATGAATCTATGATTCGTTTCATCTATTTTCTCTTATAATTCAAAAATTATTTATTTTGTAAAATATTTGAATAAATAGTTAAATTGTTTGTGTTTATAATAGAGTCTTATTTATAATTTACAGGATTTTGAAGACAAAAGGTGGGATCTTTGAAGTTAAGTGGAACATGCAAAAGTGAATCTCTGAGAAGGTATAATATATCTCATATGCATAAAAGTAAATATAATTATTCTTTGAAATATCTTCAAATTTTCATATTTAATCTTCAATTTGAGGATATTTCAGCTCATGTCATGAATAGTGATTGGGTTTTTTTTTATGAAAAGTGAATTATAATCATGTCGTCTGATTCCCCTTCAGCCTCAGTTCAACAAGATGCAAATGTTGTTGTCACCACCTCTGAATTACTTCTAGTAGTGTTGTTGTGAAAAAGAATAAGAAGTGTACCTCTGCAGTGTGGAATGATTTTAAAAAATTTGATAAAGAAATAAAAATAGAAATAGATGAAAAAGAGGTGATTACTATGATAAAAATGGTTAAATGTAATCATTATGGTTTTGAAACTACTGCAAATAGTAAACATGGAACCACACACTCTAAAAACCACTTAAAAGCATGCCCCAAGAAGAAAAAAGTTGATGTCCGCCAACAATTAATACAAGCCACCGTAAGAAAAGAAGATAAAATTTTGACACTTCAAAATTATCAATTTGATGATGTAAAGAGTCAAAAATTACTTATCAAAACTATTATTGCTCATGAGTATCCATTTAATTTTGTGGAACATGTGTTTACTCGGGATTATTTGTTTTCTCTTCGACCGGCACATCATATTCCACATCGTACAACCATCAACAAAATGTGCATAGAGATTTATGCAGAATACAAAAAGAATTTATTTGACTTGTTTGCTAATTTCTCTATTAAAGTGTGTTTCACAATGAAAAAATGGATAAGTTCTTCACAAAATAAGTCTTATTTGTGTATTACTAGTCATTTTGTTGATGAATCATGGAGTTTGCAACAAAGATTAATTGAATTTATAAATATTCATGGTTCTACTAGTATTGACATATGTAATGTGTTTATGGACCGTTTACTTGAATGAAATCTTCATGACAAGGTGCTAACCGTCACAGTTGATAATGATAAGGCTAATGATGTTGCATTAAGGTTGGCAAGAGACCGTCTTAAAAACACTCTTCCTTGTAATGGTATTTTTTCATGTGAGATGTGATGCTCATATTATCAAACTTGTTGTTCAAAACGGTTTAAAAACTATCATTAAAGCCATTGAAAAGGTGAGGCTTAGTGTTAAGTATTTGACAATGTCACCACAATGAGTGAAAAGTTCTATCATGTTGCTAAGCATGTTAATTTGGAAAATCAAAAGCGTCTTTCTCTTAATTGTTGCACAAGGTGGAATTCTACTTTTATAATGTTGGATAATGCTTTGAAGTATAAACTTGCTTTTAGTATATTTGCACTTATAGATGATAAATATATTCATTGTCCATCAAATCAAGAGTGGAACCATATTGAAACTTTAAGCAAGTGTTTGAAGCATTTTCATGAAGCAACTCAACTTCTCTCTGGCACTAAATATCACACATGCGATCTTTTGTTTGAGGAGTTTGTGAAATCCAATTGCTTTTGATTGAATGGCAACATAGTAGTGATGACACCATCATGACTATGGCTTATGAAATGAAGAAGAAGTTTGATAAGTATTGGCATATGTCTAATAAAATTTTTGCGGTGGCTACATTTCTTGATCCAAGATACAAGATGCTTGCAATCACTTATTTCTTTAATTTGATATATGGTGGTAATGGTGGGGTGCATGCAAATGATATCTTAAGTATGATAAAGAGACTCTACCAAGAATATGTATTGAAAGATCAATCTAATAGGCATGAAAATGCTTTAAGTTCTCATCCACAAGAAGTGAAAGGGTTGGTAATAAGAGAAAAAGTAGATTTGCATAATTTGTTCATTGAGAATGAGGCTACAAAGACGGAGCTTGATATCTATATGGAAGAGACTATTCTTCAATGGAATGAAGCAATAGATTTTGATATTTTGGGTTGGCGAAAAAGTAATAGTGGAAAGTATTAGATTCTTGCAAGAGTAGCACGAGATATTTTGGGTATTCTGGCATCAACTATGGCATCCGAAACGGCATTTAGCACTGGAGGTCGTGTAATACATTGCTATAGAAGCCGAATGACAATGGATACGGTAGAAGCACTGCTATGTACACAAAATTGGCTTAAAGCGGAGAAAGAAGGTATTGATTTAAGTTCTCTTTGAATTTTCTTATGTTTAATTGGTTCCACATTGTACATATTAATCAAATTTATTTTTTCATAGTTACGAAATTTGACACTCTTTGGAACAAAGAAGATATCATTGTGGATGATGATTCGGATGAGATTCGAGATTATTTTGTGAAATCGAGTATGTTATTCAACTTTTACTAATATGTTCTCTTCTTATTTGTACATAGATAAAATAAGTTATAATTGACAAATTATTTTTTTGTTATTTTGGAAGGTGACATCATGGACGTCTACGATACGGAAGATATGATTTGACCGCCTCACATTCTCATGACTTCTTTCATCTCTACATTTTGTCTTTATTTTGTGTTGGATTGACATGGTTAACATGATTAAAGACTTATAATTGTGATGGTGAATTATTTGGTGATATTAGCTACTTGAAAACTTGTTTAATTATATACTTTAATCTATATTTTAGCTAACTATTTCCGATGATATCAAAATATGTTTATATAGATTTGCTTTCCTTATTTGTTTTTTGCTCTTCTCAATTTATATTGCTCTTCTCAATTTTTCTAATTCTGATCAATTATTGTATACATTAGCAAGCTATGTTGGTCTTTCTTCTTGCATCCATTAATTCTCATCTCTTTACATCCAATTTTTTATTTGTAGGAAGATCCCTTGATAAATTAATTCATTGATTATTTTTTGCATTTTCTTTGTTTTTGGCAGAGATGGATACCCTATAAGCCTAGTTATGATTGGGATGACTCATTTGGGAACAGCCCAAGCAAAAGGTTAAGCAAGTTTATCTTTTTTTTAGAGAAAATAAGCAAGTTTTTTTTCTTTAAACTTCTTTTTGGGCTTGATATGTTAGTAGCTTTATATTCTAAGTGCTCATTAAAGTTACTGATGTGAAATTATAATGCAGATAGAAGTCTATATACCATCAAGAATGTGCCTTTAACTGATGTGCATTCTATTCGTAGGCATACCCCTCCGCTATGACAATACATAATCATTGTCCTGTCGTCAGGTAATGTCCATTGTTTTCATTATCATTAGTATTATTTTCTTTTGTTGAAAATATTTGAATCCTTCTTGCATTGTTATCTCAACATATGAATGTTCTATGCATCTTTGAGATAGTGCAGCTTGGACTGAGTTTCACTAATATAGTATTTGTTTGATTGGTGTCGTTTGCATATCCATGTGAACTTCTCTATTTATTTTATTATTCATGAATATCACACAAAAACTAATTTCTCAGTACTGACCTATTTGACCATCATAGTATTTATTTACATCATAATTGAAGTTGGAGAAATAAGAAGTAACTAAGAGCATTTGTAGCTATCAGGTCAATAATTAAACATAATATTGAAACATAAGAAAATAATCATTAAATTATGCATGTGAGATGCTAAAATCATATATTATCAGTGTAATTAGGACTGCGACCATGGTAGCAGTCCTCAGAAAAAAAACTGCGATTTTGGTAGCAGTCCTCAGAAAAAGACCGCGACCAAGGTAGTAGTCCTCAGAAAAAGACTGCGACCTTGGTCGTAGTCCTTAGAAAAGACTGCGACCATGGCAGCAATTCTCATAAAAATACTGCGACTTAATCACAGTCCTCATAAAAAACTACGACCATGCTACCAGCACCCAAAATTGTGGTTAAAATTCAGCCACGTTGCGCTCTCTCAGCTGGCGGCTGAATCTCTGAATTACTCCAATTGAGATTTTTGAGAGGTAACAAATTCTTGACTCTCAAATGAATCAAAGTTCTATAATATTGAAATATAAGAATAATCATTAAACTATGCATGTGAGATGCTAAATTCATATATTTTCAGTGTAATTAGGACTGCAACCATGGTGACAGTTCTCAGAAGTCTTCAGAAAAAGACTGCGACCTTAGTCGCAATCCTTAGAAAAAACTGCGATCATGGCAGCAGTTCTCATACAAAACTCATTGGCAAGCTTAATATTGGTTCGTATAGTATTATAGGGCTAGTTCTACTATATCTCTTTACTAGCAACTATTTATTTGTTTATAGCTAATTATGGCACTTGTATTAAGATATACAATGTGATCATTCTTTGTCACACTTAATGATGGAATTACTTGGTAATGATATAGAGTATCTAAAAGTCCTTGATGCCAAGGGGAAAATAAATGAAGTACTTGTATACTGACTTTCGTGAGTATTCAACAAACATCCGATTAGTATCCGCATCCGATCCGCTAATATCTGATCCGTATCCATATCTGATTTTGGCGGATACGAATATCATTTTTTCACACCCGATAATATCTGTATCTGTACCCGAAAGTTGGATGCGGATATGGATGTGGTAAATAGAATATCCGATCCGATAGCACCGCTGGGGGAAGTGAGGGAGGAGGAGTGGTGGGAGGGGGAGGGGGAGGAGGAGGAGCGGCCTGGGAGTGGGAGAGGAGGAGGGACCGGCCTGGGAAGGGGAAGGAGGCCGGAGGAGAGGGCGGGTGTGGTCACCGGCGAGGGAGGGGCGGAGTTTGGGGTCGCCGGAGAAGAAAACGAAGGGAGATAGATAAAGGAGGAAGAAGAAAGGCACATTTTGAGTTTTTCATCAAGGGTGAAAAGGTCAAAAAATTATGGCACACTTGTGAATATTTTGAGGGGGGCATTCTCATTTTTGGGGGTGGCAATAACCGTGCCCCAACAAATGAGAAAGGCTCCAAAAAATTGCAAGTGTGTCATTATTTTTTTTGGCCACTTCATCCTTGGTGAAAAGTTCAAAATGCTCCCTTTTCTTTCTCCATTCTCCAATCTCCCTCCTCCTTCAACTCCGACGACCCCCCACTCCCTGGCGTTATCCCTCCTCCTCCCCGACCGATTTCTCCACCTCCCCCCTCCTCCTCCCCCACCGGATCTCCCACCTCCCCCTCCTCCCCAGCGACACCCACTCCCTGGAGCCCCCTCCCCTCCCGATCTCCCCCTCCCCCCATAAGTTGTTCGACCATAATCTGGTCGAACAGGTTTGTTCGGCCAGATCTACCGAACAGCCTGGGGGAGGTGGAAGGGGGAGATCGAGAGGAAGAGGGGGAAGGTTTTGTCGACCGGGGGTGGGGAAGATAGGGGAAGGGTTTCGCCGCGCGGGGGGTGGGTGGGGGAGGGGGAGATGGCGGGGATGGGGGAGGGGGTTCGTCAGAGGGAGGATTAGGGGTTCGTCGTGAAATCACTTAGAGGGGGGGTGAATAGGTAATATGGCTAATCTAGAAACTAAATGTGGAAGCTAAAACTATTTGCAACACACTTAGTACAACTCACAAGTGTAGCCGAATTCCCCGTGAAGGGCTCTGGACTAACTCCTCTTGATTCCCCTAGATATGGGTTGAGGTGCTATATGAAACTCTTGTGGTTAAGTACAAGTGAGGCACACAAACACAAGCTAAGCATATAATGGATATACAACAATATGAAATAATGCAAGGCACAAATGCAAGCAAATAAGATATTTCAATATGAATGATGCACAACACAAATAAGAGAGAGAGTTAGAGAGACAATGGATCAAACACAAACACAAAGATATATTCCGAGGTTCGAGTCCCTAGCTCTACGTCCCCGCCTTCACCGAGAAGGATTTCTAATCCACTAAGGTATACCGAACTCCTCTCTCAACCTTACAATGCCACCGAGGCAATACAACCACAATCCACCTCTACCGAAGAGGGATAAGGCCCGTAGCCAATACAATCACAATCACCTCAACCGAAGAGGGATCCAAACACCACTCCGATCAACCTCTACCAAAGAGGGTTACACAAATAAAGGAGGGTTTACAACTAGTGGTTTCTTTCAACCACAAACAATCTATTTTCCACTAAACAATGATCCTAATAGAATAGGATAAAAGATAGCTCAAGTGTGGAAAAACAAAGTGTTTTGATCAAAGAAAATCTCTTGGGAAAAATACCAAATGAATATAGAATTTTAGATCAAGAAATAAATTCCCAAAACCTATTTTCTTTGAAATAAACAAAACACTTAAAACAAATAAGAATGATCTTTTTAGCACTTAAACTCTTTTGAAAACTTCTTTTAAACACCAAGAATAGAGAGAAATTTTAGCTCATAAAAACTTAGTTAAAACCCCCAAGAAATGGGGTATATATAGGCTCCCCAAGAAACTAGCCGTTAGGCTGATCTGTCAGCCTGACAGGCTGGCGGTCGATCGGCCGGTCGACCGCCAACGGTCATATTTATGACCGTTGGGGCAATACGGTCGACCGCCCGGTCGACCGCCCAGATACATAGAGCAGGGCTCTCTGGTCCGGTCGACCGCCCGGTCGACCGCCCAGATACAGAGAGCAAAGCTCTCTGGTCCGGTCGACCGACCGGCCGACCGGCCCTGTGTCTGCCAGACGTGCACAAGGCTGTACACGTCGATCGACTGCAACGATCGACCGGCCCATGGTTCGGTCGACCGCACGGTCGACCGACCTGGCCTGTCAGCCACAGTCTGGGTCAGAAACTGGGTCAGAAAAACAGTTAAAAATATTCTTTAAAATACTTTTATCTCTTCTAAACATCCCCAAAAATAGTTTTAACATTTTGCATTGATATATAAACAAGTGATAAAAATTTCAACTCAAATATCAAGCAAGTTGAACTATTTTTGTGTCTAATCATTTTTATCAAAAACCAAAACTGTATTTTATCAAACTTGGATTTTTCAATAGGAAATCTGATTTTTCCTAAAACACATTGAAATACAAAAACATGATATTTAAACACATTAAAGCATGTTGCATATGGACATAAGTCCAATATACATGAAACATAAATATATCATGGTTTTTGTCTTTAAATCCAAAAATATGTTTTGTTAAAAATACCAAAACATAAAACTACATGAATAGGTATGCCAAACTAAGTTTGTATAAGTCATGTAAGCATGTATGTATATAGAGCACATCTAATATACATAAAAACAAAGTAAACTTGTTTTGATCAACTATTCATGAAAATCAAAATCCATAAAACATGAGTGTTGTGCACTTGAGCATATCAACTATACTAAGCTTTACAAATGGATCTAAACACACTAAACTAAAACTAGGATACCTAAGTCTTCTTGACGATCTTCATCTTCAAGTCGACTCGGTCCAAACACCGTGATCCAATGAGCATGGCTATGAATGATCTTGACGCTCGGGCTCGAGAATCACCAAGTGAAGGCTTCCAAACTACTCTTTTTGAAGCAATCACCAACTAATATCTTGTTACATGATCTGAAACTAAAACCACAAGATTATTAGTAAACATAACTACATGAGTTAATCATCATCAAAACTAGAGAGGAAGGCCTCCGGGCCAACACATCAGACTCGGGAGGGGGAGGAGTGGGAGGGGGTTCGCTTGAGGGGGTGGTTGCCAGCGAAGGGAGTCATGGGAGGGAGAAGAGGATGAGAAGAGGACATTTTGGGGTTTTTTGAATTTATTTTGGAGGCCGTTATCAAATTTGGGGTGCTCTAATCCTAGGGGTGCCTTCATCACTTTTGAGGGTGGCAATACCCACTCCCACAAAATTACTATACACACCACACTATTTAACACGCCCATAAAATTGCTAAACACACCCCTTAAAATTTCTCAAAATTACCCAAATTACACTTACACCCTTATATCATTTTTTCTCAAATTGCCCCCCCAATACCCTCCCGCCACGCTCGGCTCCCCCTTAGTCCTCTGTCGCCGTCCACATCGTCCCCCTCCTCCTCGTTCCCCGTCGTCGCGCCTCCCCTCCTCCTGTTCCTTTTTAAACATGTCCTCATTTTATGAACAAAATTCCATGGGAAAACCTCCATGTGAACAAAATAAAATTGTATTTCTTAATGGAATTTATGTTCTATTATGTACATTAAAAGAATGTGTCAATTGAATTGTCTTTCTATAAATTAAACCAAAAAGGGGGAAAAAGAATGGCGAGCTTGTTCCACTGCATCTTTTTGTAGTTAGCAGAACCCTCACATATTCAATATTCTTAAAACTCTAAAATGACTTCTCCAATTTATCAAAATGCCAACTTTCTATAAAATATTCACCATCATCGGTGGGGGGCCGAGAAGGAGGAGGGAATTGCGAGGATGGCGACGACGGAGGGGGAAGCCGGCGAGGTCGGCGCCGCCGGAGGTGGGAGAGGAGTCGTTAAGCACACCTCAAAGGTCATGTCTATTTTGGTCTTTTCATGCTAAGAGTAAAACAGTCCAACAAATTTTAATCTCAAAAGTTAATGCGTTAAACACTTTTGTGGGTGTGAATAGCCGCATTCGTACTAACGAGAGGAGTGGCTATTGGTACCCAAAGAAGTGATAAAAACACCCATCATATTTGTGCACTGAAAAAATTGATAAAAACACTCCCCTCAAATTCCAATAATACTTTTATCTCCTCTAAACTTAATTGCTTTCAAAAAACTCAAAATATCCTCATCTCCTTCCTCAGCATTCTATTTCTCACTCTCCATCTTTCCCATTTTACAGCGATCTAAGGAGCCGTCCTCCGATGCCAAGCTTATCCTCCATCAGCCCTCTCCTCTGCCACCTTCTCATCTTCTATCCCTCGTCGCTGGCGATCCCCATCAAGAAGAAGCACTATTCTTGATTTTTCGATCCAAAAATTGTTCGGCTTATATTTTAGTGAATTGTGTGGATGATCAAACTTCAAATTTATGGTTCGTAAATGTACATAGATATCAAAGAAAACAAAATAAATTAATTAAAGTTTAAATTTTGCACTTTTATCTGAAGTTGGGTTCACAAGCTATTCAGCTTGTTTCGGCTGAACATATATGTGTGTGTTCGGCCAGTTTGGGCCAAACACAATAAGATATATTCAGCTAAAACTGGTCAAAAACAAATGTTTGATCATCATGGACCGAACACCCAAGTGAATGTTCTGCCATTTTTTGCCGAACAATTTTTGTGTTTGCAACTCTCATTGACCGTGCAGCCTGCGAATTCAAACTGATTTAAACTATTTAAAAAGATATTTTCAAAGTTAAAAATTTATTTTTTTCACCGTTATACTTCACATAAGTTGTTGTGATTCACATAAGTTGTTATGTGCTTTGATTTATAGGCTAAAATTTAGTTGAAAATTTTTAGGGTTTTATCAAGGTGAGGACGAGTAGGGGAAAAGAAGAAAGAGGGATGGGTGTGTTTATCAATTTTGGTGGGTGTACTAATCAATTGAAAGTTGAAAATGTAATTTAAGTTAACTTTCAAGGCTATTTATATCATTTTATTGAGTATTAGAATTGTCAATATCAAATTTTCAAACTTTGGTGGGTGCCTTAATCACTTCTTTGGGTACCAATATATGCTCCTACTAATGAGAGAAAGTACTCACTGAACGCAATTATTTAAATCAAAAAAGTGATAAGTAGATCTATTAGTTAGTGGACTCAGTATATTAGTAAATAAACCCCCTCAAATTATCTCAAATACCTTATACTCTTCACAATCAATTTAAGTGTAAAAATTCAATTATACCCCCAATGTAAAATTAATTCCCCTCCTCCCTTTCTTTTCGCCCATTTTAAACCTCGGTTCCTTCTTCTCCCTCTCCATATCAGAATCCTTCGTTTGCTCCATAGAATTGAGAATGCAAACAGAGCTCCCAAGATCAAACCAAGTTAGCCTATTTCTCATCACCTGCAGGCAAGAGTACAAAGAGTGAGAAATGAACAATAGAAATATTTTGGAATATCACAAGACTTTGCAGGAATTGAGATAAGAATAATAATACAATAATATGGAACCTCCTACGGATGACACGTATATGATTGATTATAATATTACTCCAAATTGAACATCATTCTCACATGAGATATGAAAGTACACCTAGAGGGGGTGAATAGGTGTACTAGCAAATTTAGGACAAATGATGCGAAATTTAAAACTTAATTGCTAACACACTACGTGTAAGTAAGAGTGAGCCCGGATTCCCCATGAAAGGCTCTGGAACTACTACTCTATATTTCTCTAGATTAAGAGTTGAGGTGCTTTAAAAGCTCTCTTGGTTTGAACACAAGTGTGGACACACACAAATTATTTCTAGCATATGAATTTGAACAATGAAAATCAATGCAAGATATAAAGAGAGATAGAGTTGAGAGATAGTAGATTAAATACAATATAAAGATATATTTCTAGGCTCGAGCCATTGCTCTACGTTCCCGCCTTCACACAGAAGGATTTTCACTACGTCTACACAGGACCTTCCACAAAGGGACCTCCACTGAGGAATTACAATTCTATACCGAAAGTATACAACTCCTCTCTCAATACACAAACCTCTACATAAGAAGTGGACACTTAGCCAAGCACAAAGCAAAAGGAAAAATATAACTTTGTGATCACTAAGATCACAAACACTCTCTCTTGGTGAACTCTAAGGATCACAAATAATTTTTCTCACAAACAGAGATCATAAAGACAAATTTAGAATTGATAGCTCAAGTGTAAGAAAACAAAGTATTTAGAAAAGAAAACACAAAGAAAATACTTGGGAAAAACTTCTTGATAAATGTAAGAAATAAAAAACTAAATAGAATTCTCAAAACTTGTATTTCTTTGATTTTTCAAAACTTTAAAAATAAATAAAGATAGAGAATTTTGGCAAAAAAACTCTTTTAAAAACTTTACTGAAAACACTTGAGAAGTGGGAAAGATTTGCTCTTAGAAATCTTGATGAAAACATGTCAAAACACCCTTATATGGGGCCCAGAAAAAATAGAGTCCTTACGGTCAAAATCTGTCCACAATTGGTTATCGGTCGACCGCCAGTCAACCGACCAACGGTCAAATTTTTGACCGTTTGGCACTGTCGGTTCACCGCCCCGTCGACCGGCCCCAAGGCAATTTTGCCTGTCGGTCGACTGTCCGGTCGACCAGGCCTACCCGAGAGCTGGGTAGTGCTAGTCCGTCGATCGCACGGTCGACCAAACATAAAGGCCAAATGCCTTGTGCACGTTTGTGCACATCGGTCGACCAACTGATCGACCGAGCTCTGGTCCGATCGGTCGACCGCCAGAGGGCTCAGGCAAGGTAGGGTTTGAAAACTTAGGTTTTTAATATCCTATAAAATCTCATAAAATCACATAAAATTCACAAAATAAGTTCTTATTAATACTTTGAAAAACAAATATGTGTGACCAAAATTCAACATATATTTCAAATAATTTTAACTATTTTTGTGATATAGAAATTTATCTTTAAACTGGAAACCGTATTTTTCATAAACCAAACTTTGAAATAAAAAACCGATTTCTCTAAAACTAGTATAGATACAAAAACATGATATTTAAACTCAATTTGAAGCATAGAGTGTATAGATAGAATCCAATACACATGTAAAAGATATATCTATGTTTTTGACAATAAATCCAAAACTTGAAACCATGAAGTAGACATACATCAAAGTAAGTTTCTAGTCAATATGAAACATAGATGTATATGGATGAAATCCAATATATATTAAACCAACTAAAACTTTATTTGATTCTATCTGATCATGAAAATAATATATATTCTTTGAAAATCCAAAACTGGTTAAACCGAAGCCAATAAACTTTTAACTTTTGTGTGTGTGAACTTGAGCATATCAAGACTAATCAATCTTTATACAAGATCTAAAAGCAAAACTAAACTAAACAAATCGAAGTCTTCTTGTCAATCTCCATCTTCAAGATGACTCAATCCAAACTCGATCCAAATGAGCTTAACTCCTTCCGAGTACTAGATGCGATCTTGATGCGCGAGCTCTTGAATCATCATGTGTTAGCTCTAAAACTTGACTTTGAATTTTTTGTTGAAGCTAATCATCTACTAAGATCTTGATCAATATCTTAAACTTATTAAATTCAAGATCATTAGTAAACTAACCTTCATAAGTTAGTCATCATCAAAACTAAGGTGAAAGGCCTCTACGCCAACAATCTTCCCTTTTTTGATGATGATAAAACTTATAAGATTTTATATGTATTGATTAAGGTTATGCTTCATAGAAGCTCCCCCTTAACTTATGCATAATCGATAAACATATAAAGATATTCAATGTGGCTCACTATACCAATAAAAACAAGATATGTGTGTGTGTGTGTGTGTATGTATGTATGTGTGTGTGTGTGTGTATACACACACACACACACACATACATATATATATGTATATATGTATGTATGTATCTATATATATACATATGTATGTATCTATATATATACATATATGTATATACATATAGAGAAAAATGTATATCAGCCTGCAGCTGAGAGAACTCTCTCAGCCTGCGGTGATGTGGCTCAATTTTGTCACCCCACTAACTTGCGGCCCGCTTATGGGAAGAAGTTAAATTAGCAAATACCCCTTATGAAAAGCAACTCTTTCGGTAACTTTCGTTATTGTTTATTATTATTTGCCCAAAAGGCAATTTTTGGAGCGCACGTTGTCAGACTTAAGTTATTGTTTATTATTATTTTTTCCCCTTTTTTTGCCGCTCTTTATAGGATTTAGGTTATTATTTATAAATTATTTTTTCCCTATTTCCTTACCTCTCTTTGTCAGATCTAGGTTCTCCTTTTTCGCCTTCGATAAACTTTTTTCTGAAAATATAAAATCTTTTCAGATCAATTTTTTCTCCAAAATATTTAATGTCGACGTCTGAGCAGTCTACTGGCGATCTAAATATGGAAGATATTGCACCCGGTTCTACTTTAACTCAGAATATTGAAAATCTTGAAGGGTTGACATCTTTGCATGCCGATTAACAGGTTTTAATTGTTTCAATTTTTTAAAAATAATTTCTTAAATATTGAATTTTTCTCTTTAGTCTATGTGGTACTGCGACCTATAACACATTTTTTAAAGTTTCAAAATGCGACCGTTTTAATATTCGGTCGCAATCTTATTTGAAAATAATCTCCGGCTGTGAAATCTTTTTTTTTGGTATGCGTCTTAGGTCGCAGTCTTTAGTAAGAAGTAATATAGATTTGTTCTCATACGGATAACTGCGACTTAGGTCGCAGTCTTTAGTAAGGAGTAATATAGATTTCTTCACATACGGATAACTGCGACTTATGTCGCAGTCTTTAATAAGGAGTAATATAGATTTCATCTCGTATGTGAAATCTTTTTTTTTGTGACTGCGACTTAGGTCGCAGTCTTTAGTAAGAAGTAATATAGATTTCTTCTCATACAGATAACTTCGTCTTAGGTCGCAGTCTTTAGTAAGGTGTAATATAGATTTCTTCACATACGGATAAGTGCGACTTAGGTCGCAGTCTTTAATAAGGAGAAATATAGATTTCATCTCGTATGTGAAATCTTTTTTTTGACTGCGACTTAGGTCGCAGTCTTTAGTAAGAAGTAATATAGATTTCTTCTCATACGGATAACTGCGACTTTGGTCGCAGTATTTAATAAGAAGTATATAGATTTCATCTCTTATGCGACTTTGGTCGCAGTTATATAACTTATATTTTAGACGTGTGATATCTAAAAAATATTTATATTCATGTAATTCGTGTAATTATTTTTTGTAGGATATGAATGAACATGGAGAAATGTCTGGAAGCTCAGATAAGTTTATAGGGAAACAGTTCCTGTCGGATATGGAAGCATATAATTTCTACAATTCTTTTGCAAGGAATAGAGGTTTTAGCGTGAGAAGAAAAGGTACAGATAAGTCACGGAAGCCTCCTTATGAGATTATTTGCAGAAAATTTTGCTGCAACAAGGAAGGTGTGAAGAAGTTGTGTGACAAAAGACAAGAGGGGCTTCAGTGCATCGTCGAATTAACACTAGAGTAGCTTGTCCTGCTGAGATGCATGTCCGTCTTCGTTTTCTTTTTGACAGAAGATATTGGATTATCACAAAATTTGTTGATACTCATTCACATGAATTGTCAAGCCCCGATAAGGTACATCACCATTACTCTCACCAGACTCATCGTTCAAAGATTAGCAGAAGCATTATGAGCAATCTGGTTGATGTGGGAAAGCGGCCTTCAAATATTTCCCGCGTTGTGAATGCAATGAGTCAGGGAGAAGGCTGTGAAGAAGTGAGCCCGCAACAAGTTATTGATTTTACTCGTCAACGTAGAAATAACTGCGGCCATGAGTTTATTGCTATTATCAAATATTTTCAAGAGAAAGTCGAGACCGATCCAGAATTCTTCTTTTCAAGTGAAGTCGATAACACGGGCACACTTAGAAGCATTTTTTGGGCTGATGATAGAGCTATTTCCTCGTATCTGAGGTTCTGTGAAGTGATTGTTTTTGTCACAACATACAGAACTAATCACTTGAGCTTGCCATTTGCTCCATTCACTGGAGTAAATCATCACCGGTAGTCAATTTTGTTCGGCTGTGCATTGCTTGCTGATGAGCAGAGGGATACGTTTGTTTGGCTATTTCAAAAATGGCTCAAGTGCATGCATGGAGTTGAACCGAAGCTGATTATTACTGATCAGGATGCGCAGATTGGTGACGCCATCAAGATTGTTTTCCCAACTTCTCGGCACCGTTACTGTTTCTGGCATGTGCGGAAACATATTGCCGAGCAACAAATCCCAATGACAAACAAGTATGGAGAAGATATGGTCTCCGATTTCCATGCTTGGTACACCTCCCGTGATATAAGCACTTGTGAGGAATGATGGCGTCTGATGAATGAAAAATATCATTTAGAAGAAGAAGAAGACAGTTGGTTGTTGAAGATGTACAGGCTTCGTGGACATTGGGTTAATGCATATCTCAAGGATGTTTTCTGTGCTGGAATGACAACCAGTCAGAGGTCCGAGAGTATTAATTCCTTCTTTGATGGTTTTGTTAATGCAAACACGAAACTAGTGGAATTTGTTCACCAATATGATAAAGCTGTAGCTGCTCGTCGTACATCTGAATCTCTTCAAGATTTTCGGTGTTTGAATTCTGTGCCCAATTGTACATCGAATCCATATGAGATACAGGTTTCGAAGTTGTATACACCGAAGATTTTTCAGTTGTTCCAAAAGGAATGGGCAGTTGTAATGATACTGTTTTCAGAAGAGGTGGAACATGACAAACCTGGATCAACATGTTTGGTTGGTAATTTTTCAGAATCAAAAGACAGCTGGGAAAAGGTCAGTTATGATAAGTGTGAGGAACTTCATGTTTCTTGTAGTTGCTCGTTATTTGAAACAGAGGGCATCCTATGTAGACATATTCTGTGTATTTTGTGGCGCAATCACGTTACGCATATACCGGAATCATATATACTTCAGAGATGGAGGTTGGATGCTCGTTACAAAAACGTTGCAATTGAAAATGGCATGAAGCCTTTTCCCAGTCAAGGCACTCCGTGGACGGCTAGATTGTGGACAATTCGTTCAAAATTTAATGCAATTCTTGACATGATCGCTGATTCTGATATCTATCTTTCAAAGTTGGAGGTAGTTTTGGAAAGTTTTGCCCAAGAAACCACTAGAGAATACAGAGCCATGTCAGGAAATGATCATTCATCACAGCCTAAAACTACAGTTGGTTCCAGTGATCCGTTGTCGTATTGCGAGATGGTGAAGAATTGAATATACATGATCCAATTGGTCCTGTACCAACCAAGGGGAGGCCTAGATCTACATCCAGGCTTAAGTCTGGTTTTGAAGATTCTATATATCAGAAGGAAGTTAAGCATCGAAGATGTGGTAACTGCCAAGAGCTGGGCCATTGCAGGACTGGTTGTCCGTTACTGGTATTACATTAAACCTGTTAATCATTTTTTTATAATGATGTATCTTTAAAATTCTTACTATTTTCTTTTTAATGGCAGAAGAAGTAGGTTTGGGTTGCCTCCATCTTGAAGGAACAAAGACTTCATTTTTTCATGAAGTACGACGAGGGTCGCACAGTGTAGAGAGATTCATGTCGCAGTCTGCCACTGGCGTGTCATTATAATCAGATTTATTATCATTCTTTGATTTCTACTGTATTATTTTTGTAAGTAGTTGTACTTTAAAGTTTTACTGCTACAAAAATTCTCCTATATAGTTTAATTTTTGTGTATATAATGTAGACAGAGACTTTGGTCGCAGTGTACATAGTTAATTGCGACCAAGGTCGCAGTGTTGTTATTGATAAAGAGGGCCAGCAAATGCAATCTAGGGTCGCAGTACATGGACTGCGACTTAGGTCGCAGTACGTTAGCTAGTTGTTTCCTTTATATTAACACGCATAGCGACCAAGGTCGCAGTGTTGTTGTTGATTAATACTGCCGCCAGCAACTTCGACCAAGGTCGTAGTGTATTTTATTAAGACTGCGGCCAGCAACTGTGACCAAAGTCGTAACCTTCATTTTTAAAATTTTATTCGAGTGAAATAATTTAATTATTAACTGCGACCTTGGTCGCAGTATATTCGTTATGCGTAAACATCAATAAAGACTATTAGTAGAATATTTAAAATGAAGGTTTGTAACAATTGTACAACATTTCAACCAAGACATAGTAGTAAAAACTGTAATTCACACAATTAACCTTAGAAAATAGAGTATATATATATTAAAAAAAATAAAATACAAATTTTAAACTTCTAATCCTTGTCATCACCATCATAATCAGATTCGTCGTCAAGAGTATGACCGCTTTCGTCTTCCGTATCGCTTTCCGTCCCTTCTACCTCTTCAGCGACAATCTCCTCTTCGCTTTCTTCCTCTTCATGTATGTATTTTGGCTCATCAATGAACTCCCAGAACGGGTCGTCTGTATCAAGCTCATCCTCTGACCCGTAGCGAGGCATCGCTTCAGAACTATACATCCAATCATCATTAGAAGATTGGCTTCTTTCCGGTGAAGACGGTGGAGAAGACATTTTTGAATCTATTTCCGAACAGTGAGAGTAACGAGTTTCAGCAAAAACAATTTAGTATGTCTATAATCCTGTCTTGATGACCTTTTATATATTTTTAATCCCGGAATTCCAAAAGGTTTAATCTCTCGAACCATGCGAATATCTCCCAAATTTATTTTCTACCTTTTCCCAAAAATTGTATACTTTCTAGGTGACTGTTCAGTTATACAAAACAGTTTAAAAGTTAATACACTCTTACATTAAATTACTTTGAACTCCAAAACAGTTCATTATTGCGACCATAGTCGCATTGGAAACTGATAAATGATTAAGTAACTGCGACCATGATCGCTGTCTCGATTAAAGTATCGCCGTATAAGGAAACGCTGTAACTCAAACAGGTCATTACTGCGACTTTGGTCGCAATACAATTACTGAACGCATGTTTGTTTCTAACATCAGTACGCAATAGTAAAATCCAAGGTGTAACAAATGTAAATTAGAAATAATCAATGAAACTTATAATAAATAAATGTATATAAATAAATGTATAGAAATGTTTATAAATTAAATCAATAAAACAAAAAAAATATTCAATGAATTGCAATTGCAATTATTTTTACATTTATAAAATAAAAAATTGTGCTATATCAATAAATTGTCAACTGTTAATCTTCAAATACTGTCCTTCGTATCATTTCTGTTTCTTCATCCCAACTCTTCTCTCTATCTACAAGTATCATGTATGCAAGCTCACTTCTTAGTCTATGTACATCAGCATCCGTAACAGTATCAACAGCTGCTGGACTACCAAACGCTATGCTTTCCATGTACTTGCATACATATACAGCGCAATCAACACTGAAATTTGCACAGGGTAATCATTAAATGAAATTAGTTTTTTGTAATAAAAAAATGTAGAAAATATGATAGGTAAGGAGATATCAAAAATTTATATACCTGTTTGGTTGTTGGGGGCATCTTGTGTATTTTATATTTATTTTTCTCATTAATTTATTTAAATCAATCTCAAAAATCTGTAATAATCTTTCTTTCTGCAATGTCAATAGAAAATAAATCAGTACTAATCAAATTAAATGCAATTTTCCAGTAATCGAAATATTAAATTTTAGCTCACCATTATTCTTGCATCTTTTTGATAAAGTTTTAATATACTAGTTTTTTCAGCTGGGACCAAAGAGTTGTAAAAAATTCACTCTTCTGTATGGCAATCAAATACCAACAAGGTCCAGTGAAATCCGGGATCGTTGGCACTATGTTTGTGATTGATCGGGAAGAACATGAACTGCACATCTTGGTTCCAGTTTTTCAACAGCTGCTGCTTGATGAAATGATCTTCCAGATCTTTACTTTTAGATACAACACCGTGCTGCGAACAACAAAAAAAAAATTCAAAATGAATTTAAAGTATAAAAAAGAATTAATGAAAATAAGAATTCATTAAGTCAAGACAACAGACTGCGATCATTGTCGCAGTGTTCCTTAATTATCACATTTTTATACTAATTAATACAGCGACCAAGGTCGCAGTGTTGTTATTAATAAAGAGGGTCAGCAACTGCAATCTAGGGTCGCAGTACATGGACTGCGACTTAGGTCGCAGTATGTTAGGTAGGTGGTTCCTTTGTATTAACACTATAGTGACCAAGGTCGCAGTGTTGTTATTGATTATGACTGCCGCCAGCAACTGCGACGGTCGCAGTGTTGTTGATTAAGACTGCGGCCAGCAACTGCGACCAAAGTCGCAACCTTAATTTTAAAATTTTATTCGGCTGAAATAATTTAATTATTAACTGCGACTTTGGTCGCAGTATATTCGTTATGCCTAAACATCAATAAAGACTATTAGTAGAATATTTAACGTTCAAATATTTATTTCACCAAATGAATTAGGAAATTGATATTACAGTAAACCATAAAGGAGAAGCTAGATGTTTACCCAAGCTTCGTTCCGAAAGAATATACTTTTTAATTCTCCTCTTTTCTCTAGATGCTGCATATAGAAATGAATTATATTCGCATCTAAATCTCTACTGAACATCAGGTCCTCAATGTCATTTCTTGTAACAATGATTCCGGTGTCGATATCCTGATACGCAGTAGAACTGCAAGATATTCAAAACAAAGTTAGTAATTAAATTGTTCTTATATAAAGGTATAACAGTTTTTTGATATGATTTATAATAATATCAATTAACTTACTCAGAGAAGGACTTGTCCAAGAAATTTTTTATAAGAGCTTGTTCATGGGGCTGCAGAATTCTGTATGCTGTGGTTTCAGTCAATTCCCTCGTTTTTGGATGAGTGGGGGAAATGTCTTTGTCGCCGAAACCAGCGGCAGAAGTCTGAGCCGCAGGCTGTGGAAGAGGATGTTCATTATTTTTCTTCTTCTGTTTTGGATAAACGAAGTCGGAGTCATCGCGATCTCTTTTAGCGCGCTTGTGTTCTTTGACTCCCCTTTCTATTGTTCCTTTAGAGTATTCCAAAACTGTTTCTTTTAAGGATTGCTTCTGAGGCGGAGTATGTTCTTGATTTTTTTTCTTCAGAAGCTCTATCTCTTTGGAGTTCTTGAATCGTTTGAGTTAAATTCAAAGAAAAACTGGGGATATCTTTCCCAGAAATATTTACAATAGATTCAGAATCCATGATTTCATCCTCTTCCAATTTTTTCTTCTCCTCTTCAGCCTGCTTCTCCATCTGCTCCGTCATTCTTTTGTGCTCCTTTTCCTCTTCTCCCTTCCTTCTACTTTGCTCTTCTGTCATCCTCTCCTTCCACTCTTCCCCCCATTCCTCTTTTTCTCCCGCCTCTTCTTTAACTCCTCCAACAACTTCCTCCTCTTCTCCTTTTCCTACTCCCCCTCTTCTTTCCTCCTCTTTTCCTTCTCCTTTTCGATTCTCCTCTTCTTCTGACCCTCCTCTTCCCTCTTCCTCTCCTCGTCTCCTTTCTCTTCTCATTCTCCTCCTCTTCCCTCTTCCTCCTCTCCTCCCCCTCCTCTTCCCTCCTCTTCTCCTCTTTTTCATGCTCCTCCTTTTCCCTCCTCTTCTTCTCCTTCTCCTCTTCTTTCCTCATTCTCCTTTCATTCTCCTCCTTTTCCCTTCTTCTCTTCTCCTTCTCCTCCACTTCTCTCCTCCTCTCCTCCTTTTCCTTCTCTTCTTCCAATCTTCTCCTCTCATGCTCCTCCTCTTCCCTCTTCTTATCCTTCTCCTTTTCCGCAGCAACGGCTGCTCTCAGCAGCTCTTCTTCTTCTTCTTCTTTCACCTTTAATTTTCTTTGCTGCCTTTTTAGTTTTTTCTTCTCTCTTTTTTCTCTTCTTTTTATTTTTAATTCAGCCTTGAGTCTGCTCTCAGTCTCCATTTTTTCAATTTTTCTTTCAAGCTGAGAAACATATTCTCTCAAGTACTGATTTTGAGATCTCAACTCTTTTATTTCTTCAGCTTGATCATCCCGTGGTGGTGGCAAATTACCTGTAAAAGATGGTTCTAGCTCACTCGTTTCAGCCGCTTCTGGCTCATTTTCTGCTGGGATGTCAGCTTGATTATATGTATGTCCTTCTTCTTCTTCTTCTTCATCTTCATCTTTTTCTTCTTCTTCTTCATCTTCATCTTCTGCTTCTTCTTCTTCCTCCTCCTCTTCCCCTTCAACAGGAAGGCCAATCATATTTTTTTCATCATTAGAGACGTTAGCCATTCGACTCAAAATCTGAAAACAAACATAAAAAGGTAAGTTAAAACCAAAACAATGAAATAATTATACTGCAACCATGGTCGCAGTTAATTTATTAAATATTTATGATAATAATGCGACCATGGTCGCAGTATGTTTATCCTGCACAAATTTATATGCCCAGACATGCAGCTCAACACTGCGACCATGGTCGCATTTCATGTAAAAGGTATTTTCAGAGAATGCGACCATGGTCGCAAATTTTTTTTTCAGACACAAAATGAACTGCGAAACGTGCAGCTCAATACTGCGCTATGGTCGCATTTTATTTGTACTGCATATAAAAAGAAGTCTAACTTACAATATTCCTGTCAATCTCATTTAGATCAACTTCAAGCAGAGATCTGCTAATATTTTGGAGGTCCCATCTTACTGCGCGCGGGGTTTTGTCCTCCAAACCAGACCTCGGCTCAAAAATAGGAGCCCTCTCACATAGCCAATACTACAAAAATGGAAAATTAAATTAGTTTACACAAATATTCACAATATTATGGTTAAATTTCATACAATGTTGGCCAAATATGAGATTCATACTTACAATAATTTGCACGGAGCATCCTTGCAGCTCGTACGTGGTGTGCTTGAAGATGTCCATTGACTCAATCAGGAATTGCCAAACAGCTTTAGCCCAGCATATCGTCCTCATCAGCTGCATATTGGCAATCTGTTCCACAATATACCACGGCACCGTGCATTTACTGCCAGAGAAGAAAAGAGTGGCCGACATGTATAGGATGATTATTGTGGTAAAGTCTTGAGCTGCAAGTCTCTGTATGTCTCTTATAATTTCATTTAAAGTCACTTGCTGCTCAAGCTGTTCATCCTGTGTCACATCTAATTCACCCCTCCTCCTTTTCTTGACCAGAAGATCATCCAAAGCCTCTTCAATAGATACTTTTGTGATCTTCTTTATATTGGGGAAATAATATTTTATAACCCCTCTGTCTTTCATCGTACATGTCTTGTTCATAACAAAATCTGCCCCAATGATAGGTAGACCAAAAGTGAGGGCAACATCCTCCACTGTTAGCTCAATTTGTTTGCCCCCAATTCTAAAGGTCCTTGTATCCCTATCATACTGGTCTAAAATCCTCGGTACCGCAACGTTTGATTTTAGAGCCTTTTCACCGCCAAATTCCTCATTATAGAAGGCCATGAAGATTGGGCCAAATGGGGTATTCTTGATCGCCTCTACGAAATCTGCCTGAATGTACTTTTTAAATTTCTTGATGAACTCGCACATAGGTTTTAGGCTTGATCTCAGAGGACGAACCTTAATCTGCTGTTTACCTATAGATGTAAAAAAATTAAAAAGTTTAGACCAATGATTATTTAAAAATTATAAGGGAGTAAAAAGCATATTATTTTTAATAAACTGCGACCAAGGTCGCAGTCATCTACAGTGCAAACATAATCTACTGCGACCCGGGTCGACACTGCGACCAAGGTCGCAGTCATCTACAGTACAAACACAAACAACTGCGACCCTGGTCGACACTGCGACCAAGGTCGCATAAGACTACAGTGCAAACACAAACAACTGCGACCCGGGTCGACACTGCGACCAAGGTCGCATAAGACTACAGCGCAAACACAAACTTTTACAGCGACTCTAGTCGACACTGCGACCAAGGTAGCAGTCATCTACAGTGCAAACATAAACAAATGCGACCAGGGTAGATATGGCGACGAAGGTCGCATAAGACTACAGTGCAAAACTAAACAACTGCGACCCAGGAATGATGAAACAAATGACGTTAAATACAGTGCGACCATGGTCGTAAAACACTACATAAATATTGAAACAACTGCGACCCCATGTCGTCAGTATATATAAAAAAAAGAAATTTTAATATACTACGACCTTTATCGTTCTTATTTGCGAACATGGTCCAAAGATTTTTAAAAAAAATAAAAAAGACTTAAACGGAAATAAATCTGGAAAAAATTTAAAACAATTAAAATACACAAACCCTAAAAAATTTTGAAAAATATCGTTTTTCTATTACCTTTTTCGGCGGATGATTTCTTTGGCGCCATGTGTTGCAAATATATTTTCAAAAAAACGGATCAAATTTGTTTCTAAAAGAACAAGTTGGATCAGAATGATCGGGTGAAATTTTAGAGCTAAAATTTTTTTGAAAGGCAACTTTTTTACATAAGGTAAAAAGATGTGACAGAGGGTATTTTCGGAAGATACACTGTTGAGTTGACTGACATTAAATTGGGCGGGATTTTTCATCTTTTTGTCCGCCAAAATTTATGACAGGTGTGTGGCTATGATGTTGACACGTCCTGCCGGCTGAGAAACTCTCTCAGCCTGCCGGCTGAGCTACAGTAACCCCATACATACATACATACATACATACATACATACATACATACATACATACATATATATATATATATATATATATATATATATATATATATACATATATATACATATATACATATATATACATATATACATATATACACACACACACACACACACACACACACACACACACACACACATATGTATGTATATGCAGAAACACTAAATAAACATGCATATATAATCCTAGATTCTTCCCTCCCTTTTTGTCACTCATCAACAAATGGGTGAAGACAAATAAACAATACCAATAAACATATTTTAAAATAAAATTTTTATACTAATAAAAATAATCAATTGAAAAAATCAATTGAAAGAAACAATCTTTTTTATCAATTGAAAATTAAACATTCTTTTTACCAATTAAAAATAAATAATCCTTTTGAATTGATACCAATAGAAAGACATGATATCACTTGAAAGTAAAAACTAATTTTTTTAGGTAAACACTAAAATCATTTTGCAATAAAGATACCAAATTGAGAATAATATCAATTTAAGATTATTGATACCAATATTAAAAATGTTAGCATATACCAAAATAAAATATTTCTAGCATAAAGAGTGGGAGTAAGATACCAATTGAAAGTAAACTAATTGAAAGATAAAACATGAATTTTTCTCCCCCTTTATGAAATACCAATAAAAATAATGCATAAGCTTGTATATGATACCAATTGAAAAATAATTGACATTAAGGACTTAATCAAGCTAAGTAAGAAATAATTTATACTTTAAACATGTATGTCAATGTAAAATAAGTACAATCAAAATCATAAATATGTATCAGAGCAATATAATGTTAATTTAGATATGATCCATAAGTATATAGAAAACATTAGTATACAAAATGAATTTTCATTGAAAATTATGTATATCTCATAACTACCTCCTTTTCATGCACAAATTTGAAAGATATTTTCATTTAAGAGCATACAAGGTATGATCGCCTATCCAACCGCCCTTTGAAGGTAGGATTTTCAAAAAATAGGTTTTCAAAATTTTAACATAATTTAAAAATCACTACCAATTGAAGAATAAAGACTAGTTTAAAGATAATTTTGAAACTAGAACTAAATCCTTCAAGCAAGTTATAAAATATAAATGTATCCAAGAAATATGAAAATTACACGAGAATCAACACTCAAAAAGCGATAAAGCACATATAGATCTCATGAAATAAAAATCATGAGTAAATACCAAGCATAAAGTGTAAAAATCATGTAAGCAACAAAATCATAGAGACAGACAATGAAGCTCATATGAAAGTCTTTTTCATAAACATGAAACCATAAAATACAAGAAATTCTATTTTTATCAAAAATAAAAAAGCTTCAAGATATATGTATATTTTGTCGAACTAAAAGTATACATGCATATCCCAAACATAAATGAGTCTATAGAAGAATATTGAATGAAGTCAAGTAACTCTAGGATATACATGTATGTATATCTATTAGTTTTAGACAAATTAACATATACATGAAGCTAAACATATTTTTATGAAAACATTACAAAAATAGAGAAAAAAGCAAAGATGCAAAAATCATCAAAATAATGTTATATAAGTACATCTAATTGGTACAAATGAGATATAAAGTACAAACATATAATAATCAAATGTGGCTCACTAGTTGTACAAGTATAAATACAAGTTTTACTAAAAATTACATCTAAACATGTAATCAAAACATGAAGTGCAAAAACATAAACAAATATGATCATTAGGTTAAATGTACGTATTTTAAAACTAAGATATACACAATAACTAAACTATAGTGAGAATATAAAAGATGTGAATCCATATGAACATGGGTGTATCTCAAAGACTATCTATGTATATCACATGTCTAAAAAATATTACGTTTAACAGAATGAGCATTAAAACATGACATGCTAAAAATCATCAATTGTAAAAGAATGTAAATATAAATAAAGAGTTAGAGATAGTTACCAAAACCAATGAATCAATCTCTGACCATGGTGGTCCTCCCACCAAACATCCCTTGAAAGTGATGTATCTAAAAATATCACCATTAAGCTTGGAACATATCTACCATCAAAGCACCAATACTCTCCCGTCGAGTGAGAGCCCACACCTACAACAAATGAAATAGGAGTGGATTTTGGTACCTATATTTTTTTGAGTCCATGGGGGTTAGCACCTTTCCTAACTCAAACAAACTTATTTGCAAAATTTAAATTATTAATCCTATCATAACAAAATTTTACAAGGTGGCCCGTACGTCTATAATGTGTACAAGTGTACACCTGAGCATACATAAAATCATGTGTGTGAGCATGATGAGCATGTGTATACCGTGAATGATGTGCATGAATATGTGGTGCATATTTCTTGCGAAATATGTATTCCAATTTATTGTGATCCATAGCACATTGGCTCAAAGTGGAGCCTAAACAATCTACACTTTTCTTCAGCATGCAAATAACATTCTCAGTTATTGAAGAAGCAGTGGAGCATGCAACATGTTTATCACTAAGAGATGAACCTATGGAAGCATAACAAATATAAGAAGCAAAATCATTTTTCAAAGAAATATTTTCTTTTGAAACTAAATTCAATTCTTTTGAAATTAAAATAGTTTTATTTTTAAAAGATTCTTTTGCAATAAAATCAAGTTTTGAAGACAAATCTTCATTCTTATTTAAAACCTCATTAAGCTCATTTTTTATTTTTCAAAATTTTATTTTCATTTAAAATAAGATCAAGTTGAACTTTCAATGAATCCCGTGAAATTTCAACCCTTTCTTGCAACACTAGATCAAGTTTAGAAAATAAATTTTTATTTTCTCCTTTAAATTTAAACTTTTCATTTTCAAAAATTTATATTTATTTAACAAGTTTTAACAAAATAGGGAAAGCTATTTATTTAAGGCATAGGCATCTATACTATCATGATCATCATTTGAAGAGTTAACACTATCATCTATATGAGTATCCAAATGTACCTCAAGGGAGTCAATCCCTTGGACCATGAAGCAAGCTTGGTCGAACTCATCTCCTCTTAGTTTCTTCTCCACATAGTTTGTCGTTTGTTACTTGGGAGAGGTCAACGTGTTCCACACTGTAAAAGCGGAATTACAATGAGAAATCAAAGAAAGATAATCTTTACTAAGTGTTTGGTTTAATACATCTAAGGCTTATGCATTAGCCCCTAAGTATTTGTCATTACCAACATAAAATTTCTTGGTAGTGGAAAGATAGACATGCAATCCTAAGGCTTTTAAATAAGCACTCATCTTAAATTTTCACATATCGATATTGAAAATATCATACATGAGAGGGTCAAGATAGTCCATGAGTGTATACTATATGTGTGCAATGCAAATGACTAGTATAGCAATCCAAGATCGCACTCCTAAATGGTTAAACCGAATATCAGGAGCGAAGGCTCTGATACCAATTGAAAGTACACCTAGAGGGGGTGAATAGGTGTACTAGCTAATGTAGGACAAATGATATAGAATTTAAAACTTAATTGCTAACTGATAAGTCTCTAAAAATGCATATTTCATACCACATCTTCATATTTATTTAGTATTAAATCTTGTTAATAATACCTCTCTTGCATGTTTCTAGGTCAATGGCATGAAATGAAGAAGAAGCCTAGAAACCCATTTAATTGGTGATTAAAAGCCTACAAGAATAGCCATTGACCTTGGAGGGTGGTTTCGTCAAAATCGAGTGCCCAAATCCAGATTCTAAGAAGTACAGCCGATAGGGGGACAAGCAGGGGGTGCGCAGCAGGCGGCGCCACGTACACCACCCTAGGATTGCCGCGAAAACTCGACAATTATCATATTTTCATGGCAATTGCGTGGAGCCGCGCGTCGTGATTTGATACGCGGCTCCGTGCAGGTACCGTGATGCCCCTTTCGCCTAAAAAAGCCCTGGGATTTCCAGAACTGAAGAAGAAGGAGTTTTGAGGAGTTTTTAAGATAGTTTTTAGGGTTTTCTTCTCCATGTTGTAGTTTTAGGGTAGTTTTGGTTAGTTGTTCTTCTTCTTCCTCCTTTATATTTTCTATTTCTTATAGTTCTTGTAATAGGAGTGAGAGTAGTACATGGGTGGTAAGCAAGAGTGCTTGTAATGGAAGGTGACAATGTATGAAAGGTTCTCTCCTTATCTCTCCTTGTTTTTTTCTCTCTAACCCCTTCTACATGCTTAGCTAATTTTCTCTCATGGCAACTAACTACTAACTACTAACCATTAACTTGCTAACTTCTTACTTGATAATTCACATGAATCTAATAGCCTCTACTTTGCTTTGCTCTTGCAAGAGCCATTGATGGCTCATGATGATGGATTCTAACACTCTAACATTTTAACTCTCTAACAAACTAACATTACTTTATTCCATACTTGCTCCTTTTTAGTTTTGATGGTTTAAGTGTAGCTTGCACTTGTTTTGTTGAGTTTAGATGTGAAAGTTATCTTATGAGTCATACTTTGAAACGCTATTGAACCAAGAACTAGTGATGGCCAAGGATACATGTGAGACAAGTATCACTAAGAGGTTAGCATAGTTAGTGGAGCAATTAGTAGTTAGTAGCCATGGGTTTTCTTTCTCTTTTTACTTTGTTTTAGATATACAAACAAAAATCACAAAAATTATTTCTTCTATGTTTCCCACTTCTTCGTGTTTCACCGTACTCTTCTCTTTGTATTCGTTGTTTTCTTTTCTTTTCATTCTTTCAAACATTGAAGAAAACTTTAACACACACGTGAACATTCCGATAAAGCTTCTATCACCTCCCGTCTTGTGGATTCGACTCGTTTTAGCCTCTATGGTATAACAGAAGTATCGAGAAAGCTAAAGCGCACACACTTTAAATGTTGATTTCAAAATATACACTTTTTGTGCGCGGTTTTTCCCCGATCAAATTTTGGCACCGTTGTCGGGGATGGGAATGGTTTGATTTCACATTTTTGTTAACTTTTCTTCTTTGTTTTTGGTGTGCTGGTCAAATTGTTAGCATTGTAGAAAGTCCACACTTGCTTTTGTGTAGTTGGATAAATTCTTGTATATAATTATATTCTACTGCTAGTTTCTATTACTTGTGCACTATAATAATTTAAGAACTAAAATGTGAAAATTGGATGCTTTAAAATGATTTAGACATTTGCATTTAGGCACATGTCGATTTCAATTCTAATATATTGTATCGTGTTTTTGTGTTGTTGTGATCTTGACAGAGGTGTATATATTACATTGCATATAGTTAGGACAAACACGTGGGTGATTTACTCTCTTTGTGTGTTCATTCTTATCTATATTGCATACTTGCACGAATTGAACTTAAGGGCAAAACCTAATACAGCATAAGGTGGGGAAGTCATTACCCTCCCTTGGCCCAAAAATCACCTCCCCACTCACACAACCCAAGCCTAAATAAAACTTGCTAGACGTTGGCCCCTAGGGACATCTTAGACTCATTTAGGAGATTGACCTAAGGGGAAAGTTGTTAGAATTTGACTCTTGTAAAATCAGTGTTCAAGGTTGGGGATTGAAAGGCGAAACCTCGAAGAACAGTGGTTTGACATAATTAGGTTCATTACTCCAGCACGGATACCTCCCACTGATCTTGCCCCTACCTGACCGATTAACTCGTGGTCAGATTCTGACAATGTACCCCTTGGACAGTCTAACTAGTTAGGAGTCTTCTAGGTCTAAGTCAACCCTAGCATAGGCTTTTTTCTTTTTCTTTTTCTTTTTCTTTGTTTGTTTCTTTGTTTGTTTGTTTGTTTTTCTTTTTTTGTAAATTGTGAAATGGATTTTAATAACAACAATTTTTTCAATCCTAATATGAATCCATATTTCACCCCCGACCTCATTTGACTCGGATAACTCCGACCCGGCTATGTACAACATGAATCAATTATATATGCTGAATTGAGATTATCCGACTCAATATGTGCCCCAGTCCCAATACTATGAATAAGACTGGAATAATCATTACCACTCTTCACAGAGTCAGTGGGGATACAACTCTCCCGAGTCATATGGTCAACCACCTTACCAACATCCAGCTTCATATACTCCTTCTCCCGAACAACCATTAGGAGAACCAATTGACTGGGAAAAGAGGATGGAAGCCTTAGAGGAACTCGAGCGACGAATTCAAAATCTAGAAGACTCAAAATCTCATTAAAGTTTTCAAATCCAAGATTTACTCTATTTTTCAAGTCCCACAGCAAGAAGAACATACCGACTTAGAAGAGAGTACAGAATTCATGATTCAATTCTAAATCGATCCTTTCAATATGGTAGAAGCTAGACTTAGTTGATTGGAAAACATTGAAAATCACCTAGAGGGGGGGTGAATAGGTGATAATGCTAATCAATGCACAATAAAAAATATGATGCAACAATCAACCCAAAACAAGACTAGAAGCCGAATACCCCGTGAAGGGTTCTGAACTTCTTCCTCCTGATTCCTCTAGATATGAGTTGGAGGTGCGCAATGCAATCTCGTTGTATGAGTATTTGATTGACAATTGTGAATATGCAACAAGTGAATATAACAATGAAAATGAAGAGCAAGTACACTGTTGCAAAGAAAATGTGAAGCAAGTAGATAAAGCAATATAAAGTTAGCAAGAATTAAATGCAAGTAAGAACAAGTAAACCAAACGCAAACACGAAGAATTTTTTCGAGGTTCGAGCACCCAGCTCTACGTCCCTGCCTTCACCCAGAAAGATTTCTAACAACTATAACTTCACAAAGAGGTTACAAAAACACCGGAGTACCCAACTCCACAATCTCAAGTACAAGTTCTCTCTTAGTGATCAAAAGACCACAAACTATCTTTTGCAAACGTCTCTTTCCCTTACAAGAGCCCTGTAGAGTAATGGTTAGAATTGAAGCTCAAATAGTGTAAGTGGAAAAAGGAAATGAACTAGAGAGAGTTTAGAAAATAAAACTTCAGCGATGAGAGATTCTTCAGCACAAAAACCAAGGACCAAACTCTCTTGAAAACTTTTGAAGACTTTGAAACTTTTGTAAATGCTTGTTGTATATTGTTGTTGTTGAAAACATAACCCTAATCACCACTATTTATAGGATAGGGCTAGGGATCAAAAAGTAAACACATATAATGTCAATTAGGAAGATTTTGACCCATAAAACACCCCCTAAATACGTTTAGAAACGAAAAATACAAATTTAAAACGTGTTTAAAAACTAGCTGTTATGGCTGAAACGGCTACCTCGGTCGGCCGGCCGGTCGACCGGGATTCAAACAAAAGAGCCGTTGCAGGCTATCGGTCGGCCGCCCGGTCGGCCGAAACAAACAGAGAGTAGCACCAGTTCAGTCGGCCAGCCGCCCGGTCGACCGAAGGGCTCCGGTCGACAGTCCGGTCGACCAGTAAACATGCACACTGATACATCAAAACAGACAGAATACCAGTCAACTGGGTCGGTCGACCGGTTTGACCTGACATAGTGACGGTCGACCGGTCGAGCGGCTCAGGCCAAAAGCTGAATTTGAAACAGAATTTTAAGGAGATTTTGATATGTAATAAAATATTTTTGATATAAAACATGTATAATGCCTAAAATTGAGTTTATAAACAAAAGTCTTTGTATTAAAATATTTTGTATAACTTTATAGGGAATATTTCTAGGAAATGCATGTGCGCAAAAACGTCTGTGTTGGAATATAGAGCTTCAATCCTATTCACTATTCTTTGACAAAACTACTAGAAACAAAACTAATGAATTATCTTGAGCAATCTTGAAGTCTTGAGCCATGTAAAGTCTTGCTAGAGCCTTCTGATTGCTAAAATAGAGAAACAACCAATGAGTTTAAGAATGTACCGTGTAGCTTGTGGCTAACGGGTCGTGTCCACAAGGAGGGATGCGATGGAAGCTTTTCGATGAGTTGCTTAAAACAAGGAATTTGTGTTCGTTTTTTAAGAAAAAGAGAATGGAAGGAAAAGAGATGAAAAAGAGAAATTTCAACTTTCAGAAAAGGATTTGGAGGAGGTGATTTGTAAAAAGCTTTAAAAGTTGTGATATTGTCTTATAATATGAAATCAGATCTGGGCTTACTATCTTTCTACTCAATTGTTCATTCTTCTCTTAAAGTTTTAAGTCCCTCAAGTTATCATTTGCAAATCTTAAAGTTGCTTTTCTTTAGAAAGCTTTGAGTAAAGCACATAAGATGCAGAAGGTTTGAGTCCTTTTTCTTCAAGAAAGAGTTGGAATCGGATATTAAAACATAAAGCGCGAAGAAGCAAGAATGAATTAAAAACGATTCACAAGAAGTTCAAGAAAGAATGGTAAATCAAATATCCATACCCATCCTCATGTGCCTTCAAGAACACTTTCAAAAAGAAAGGCTTTTAAGGGAGGTATGCATATGAGTCATCGGGTCTTTTTCTTTTAAAAACAGAAGAGAAGAAAACAAGAGAGAGTTGATAGCTAGCCCAGAAAAAGTGTTTAGTTACTCATGGAAAACGAAGAAAACAACGACATAATATAAAGCATACCGTACTGCAAGTGGAAGAGAAATCGGCCCGACTTTTGTATTGATGTCACTTCAAACTTCAAGTACAAGCTCTCAGTCCTCTCTCTCACAAGTTTTTGAAACTGGACTAAAACTTAAAAAGCAAGATTACAACTTTCTTTCTAGCTAACAATGAACCTAGATCCTAAGAAAATAAGTGCAAAATTTAATCCTAGTCTTCGCTTCCTTTTTCTCTGCTTAAAGAGGTATTTATAGCCAAAAACCCACGAATCAGGATCCCGGGAACGTTGGGGGAGCAAACGCTCCCCCAACTGAATTCAGTTGGCTTGGGCCGCGTTTCCGCGGCCCTGGTGTGGCCACGTGGCCACACCAAAGGGGAGGAGGCCCCTTGTTTGAAGTGGGGCTCGCATCTCCTGCTGGTTTTCTTGTTGCTGCTTCAACCACTGACTGAATCGGCTTTTGATTTTCTGGCTTCGATTCCTCGATTCAAGGAGAGTTTTTCTCAACCCCTTGATATGCCAAGATATAGCCTAGACCTCTTCACTTCAAATTTATTCTGAATTAATTCAGAATAAAGTGGGCTTTTGGGCTTGTTCCTTATTTATTTCCTTGAGCATTTGGGTCTACATTTAGCAAAGAAAAGAGACACTTATTAATATCATTTATTAGCAAACAAGTGTGGTAACGTGACAACATAAATGCAATGTATGTGACAAATCACACCCCCACACTTATCTTTTGCTCGCCCTCGAGCAAAACATCATACTAACTAGAATCAATTATTAGACCACTTTCGCAGGTCACTCGATTGCACTGAGCATGTGCAACAAGCCGTTAAACCTCTAGGTCACCCCTAGAGGACGAGTTTTGTCTCGTGAGGGTTTACAGCGGATTACACCCACAAAATCCAAAAAGGAAGAGAAAATGTTAGTATTTTCGAAAAGCATTTTTTTTTTATTTTGAAGGAGAAAATATTTGAAGTATATTTGTGAGATCTTAAGTAATCTATAAGTTATAGGAATATCAAATTTTTCATTCCTAAACTTAGTCTCCATTCAAAAACATGTCATCAATTAAAGTAAGGAGTCAATTTGTACTTCTCATCTAGTCTATTAATTTACCCTGATTCGTATGCACCATCGTGACTGTGAAGTTTACTAAGGGTTCTTCAACATTAACTCCTATGCCTCATATTTATTTATTTTTTTGTGAACTTTTATTCCTCAATTTCATTAGGCTTTCTAATCTACCCATGTAACGAGCTTTCAGTCGGTGACACTCAAACCGGACGGTTTTAGGGCACCAGGTGAGAAAACACCCCTAAGGACCTAAACACCCGAGCAGATAAGGCCACGAAACCAAGGTTTTTATTTATACTATGTAACCCTTTTAGGCGTGAATACTTATGCTTCATGAGGCATAAATACCCAGCTTAATCAGAGGATACACATTATTTATACGAGGTACCCCTTTTAGGCGTGAATATTTATGCTTCATGAGGCATAAATACCCAGCTTAATCAGAGAATACCCCTTTTTTTTTTCAAACTTGTCTAATTATCTTTTGCATAAATCTAAGGCTTGCTTAGGCCAAAGCACCTAACTACTCAATAATTAGACTTTTTTTTTTTAATATAAGGCATAAGAGTCTCTGTTTTCAAACCCTAAGTGTGTAAGTGTATTTTGTGCATATGTCATTAAGGTAAATATCAAGACTAAATTACTTTCCCAAATTTCTTCCTGACCCTAAAAATCAAACAAGTTATTTTATTTCGACCAAGTGTAAGAAATCCTAATTATGATTCTCCTATTCCTTAAAATTGACTTAAATTCTTACAAAAAATATATCAAAATATTGTCTACCCTTTTCAAAAAAAAAAATTTTTTTTTTTATTATCAACCATGTTAGAACCCTCCCCCACACTTATCTCATGCATTGTCCCCAATGAATGAAAGAAATGTATAAGTGCATGAAATAAAATGGAAAGGAGGAAAGTTACCGATACACTGGGTCAAAAAGACCCATTACCGTTTCATCTACCGGCACCGATTCCAAGAAAGGTTTAAGGCGTTGACCATTTACCTTAAAGTCATTTCCATTCTTGGGGTCACTGATCTCAACTGCACCGTGTGGAAACACGATCTTTACAACGAATGGCCCAGTCCATCGTGATTTCAATTTTCCTAGAAAAAGATGAAGCCTAGAATTGTAGAGTAAGACTTTTTGACCAGGGACAAAGGTTTTTCTTATGATGTGCTTGTCATGAAAAATCTTCACCCTATCTTTAGTGATCCTAGCATTTTCATAGGCCTCATTTCTCAATTCCTCCAATTCGGAAATTTGTAATTTCCGAAGGTCACCGGCCTTAGTCAAATCGAAATTCAACTGCTTGATTGCCCATAAGGCTCGGTGCTCTAACTCATCGGGCAAGTGACAAGGTTTGCCATAGACTAACCTATAGGGAGACATTCCAAAAATCGTCTTGAAAGCGGTCCTGTAGGCCCATAGAGCATCTACAAGTTTTAAGGACCAATCTTTCCGGTTTTGGTTCACAGTTTTCTCCAATATAAGTTTGACTTGTCTATTTGAAACCTCAACTTGCCCACTGGTTTGAGGATGATATGGTGTGGACAACTTGTGAGTTATGGCATACTTTCGCATAAGGGCTTCAAAAGATCTATTGCAAAAGTGGGTGCCATTATCACTGATGATAGCACGAGGGGTTCCGAAGCGGGAAAAAATGTTCTCTCTCAAAAACTTTATGACAACTTTGTTATCATTAGTTTTACAAGGAATGGCTTCTACCCACTTGGACACGTAGTCCACAGCAACCAATATGTATTGGTTCCCAAATGAGTTAGGAAATGGACCCATAAAGTCGATGCCCCAAACATCAAAGAGTTCTATTTCTAGAATTGAGTTGAGGGGCATCATATTTCGATGTGAGATCCTACCTACCATTTGGCATCTAGGGCACGTCTTGCAATAATCATAGGCATCCTTGAACAGAGTGGGCCAATAAAACCCAATTTGTAGCACCTTTTTAGCAGTCTTGCGGGGACCAAAGTGTCCACCGCATGCAAGTTCGTGACAAAAGGACAGAACACTCCTAACCTCCTCATCGGGAATGCATCTCCTAATAATTTGGTCGGAACAGTACTTGAAAAGATACGGTTCCTCCCAAAAGAAATACCGGACTTGGGATAAGAACCGGTAAACATCATTTTTGGACCAATGAGATGGAGTTTGGTTTGTGACTAAGAATTCATTATATCAGCAAACCAAGGTTCCCTAGAGATAGCTAAGAGATGTTCATCAGGAAAATCCTCATTGATGGGTAATTCGTTGCATGGAGAATTGGGAATCCGTGAGAGATGGTCAGCAAGGACATTTTCTACGCCTTTCTTGTCTCGAATTTCGAGATCAAATTCTTGAAGAAGGAGGATCCAACGAATGAGTCGGGCCTTGGCATCCTTCTTCATCATGAGATACCTAAGTGCAGAATGATCGGTGAAGATGGTAGTTTTGGACCCTAGTAGGTAGGGACGAAACTTCTCTAAGGCAAACACTACTGCCAAGAATTCCTTCTCAGTCGTAGTGTAGTTCAGTTGAGCGTCATTGAGAGTCCTACTAGAGTAGTAGATCACATGCTGCTTGTTATCAATACGTTGTCCTAGGACAGCGCCTATGGCAAAATCAGAAGCATCGCACATAATTTCAAACGGCTTAGACCAATCCAGTGCAGATATGATTGGTGCAGAAATCAGCTCTCTCTTAAGCTTCTCCCAAGAAGTGATGCAGTCAGCATCGAAAGTGAAGGACACATCCTTAGCTAACAGATTAGTCAAGGGCCTAGCAATTTTGCTAAAATCCTTGATAAATCTACGGTAGAAACCAGCGTGTCCTAGGAAGGATCTAATGTCCTTAACGCATTTGGGCATGGGAAGCTTAGCAATAACCTCGATTTTGGCTCTATCCACTTCTATTCCTTTCTTGGATATTTCATGACCCAAGACAATTCCATGTTTCACCATGAAGTGGCATTTCTCCCAGTTTAGTGTCAAATGTTTTTCAGCACAACATTGGAGGACGAGTTCAAGATGGTGGAGACATTGAGTGAATGAATCTCCGTAGATGGAGAAATCATCCATGAAGATTTCTAAGAAGCGCTCTACCATGTCAGAAAAAAGACTCAACATGCAACGTTGAAACGTTGCTGGGGCATTGCATAAGCCGAATGGCATTCGACGATAAGCAAATGTCCCAAATGGACAGGTAAACGTAGTCTTTTCTTGGTCCTCAGGAGCGATAGGGATCTGGTTATAGCCCGAGTAACCGTCCAAGAAGCAGTAGTACTCGTGACCAGTTAAACGTTCAAGCATCTGATCAATGAAGGGAAGTGGAAAATGGTCCTTACGAGTTGCAGCATTCAGTTTCCTATAGTCAATGCAAACTCGAATCTTCGTGGGAAGTCGAGTTTGAACCAACTCTTTGTTCTCGTTTTCCACTACGGTGAAACCAGATTTCTTTGGGACCGCGTGGACAGGACTGACCCATTGGCTATCCGAAATGGGATAAATTATCCCATTGTCTAAGAGTTTTATGATTTCAGCATGAACAGCCTCTTGCATAATAGGGTTTAACCTACGCTGCGGGTCTCTCTTGGGTGTGGCGTCTTCATTGAGATGGATGCGGTGTTGAACGATGGTTGGACTTAATCCCTTAATATCAGTCATAGTCCACCCAATGGCTTCCTTATGTTTTCTTAGAATATCTTTCAAATCTTTTTCTTCCCCGTCATTTAAATGAGAGGCAATGATGACGAGAAATGTCTCTTGTTCACCTAGATAGGCGTACTTGAGACGCACAGGAAGGGCTTTCAATTCTAAGGAAGAGGCAGGCTCACTAGAAGGACTAGTCAAATCTGTTGGCTCCATTGTAGGTGAAATTGGGTTTGAAGCCCAATTCACGACAGAATCTACCACCTGATCGAGATTAAAGTCATCAGACTTTAACTCGAAGTCAATCTCCATTTCTGATTCCAATTCTTTCCCGTGTTCACTTGTCAAGTTCTCAATTTGGTTTACTTCAAAAGTTTGGTCCTCGATGTCACGGGGTTGTTTTCCTAGATGGAAGACATTGACTTCTCTGGTCATGTCTCCAAAGGTTAACCTCATAGACCCATTCCTGCAATTGATGATGGCATTAGCAGTGGCAAGGAATGGTCGACCTAGGATGACCAGAGTTTGAGCCCTACGATTGGAGTTGGACACAGGTTGTGTCTCCAAAACTATGAAATCGACAGGGTATATGAACTCTCCTACCCGAATCAGGACATCGTTAATTTCCCCTTTTGGAACTTTAACAGAACGGTCAGCCAGTTGGATGGTGACTCGAGTTGGACTAAGGTCACCCAACCCGAGTTGTTGATAAACAGAGAATGGGAGCAAGTTGATACTTGCTCCCAAGTCAAGAAGTGCACGACTAATCTCGGCTTGTCCTATTGTGCAGGCAATGGTAGGGCTACCTGGATCTTTGTACTTGACAGGGATAGGACCCGAAAATAGCTCACTAATATTAGTGGTTAGGAAGACTTTCTTAGGAACATTAGTCTTTCTCTTCTTGGTGCACATGTCCTTAAGAAACTTAGCATAGGAAGGAACTTGTTGGATGGCATCAAGAAGTGGCACATTTATCTTCACTTGGTTAAACATCTCGATTATCTTGTCCATGTGCGGGTTTTGCTTATTGTTTTTCAGCCTATTTGGAAATGGTACTATAGGCTGGTGCACCTGGCTGGCTGACTTGTCTTTTTCAGACTCGTCAGAATTGGAAGAAATTGGATTGGATGAGGTGGAAGTTTGATTGTGGTTGGGCTGAATAGGATTGGTGGGTGTTAACACTTGGTTATCAACTTTTTTTCCTGACCTCAGTGTATGCACAGCATTACATTGATTGAATGAAGGATCCTCAGCCAGATGAGCTTGTTGGGAATTCCTCAGATTGGTGATTGGCTGACTAGGCAGGGTACCCTTTTGTCTCTCATTTTGTGGGTTGGCCAGTTGACTCATTTGAACTTCTAGCCTCTGAATGGTTTGCATGAGAGAGTCTTGATTTTTCATATATCTCTCCATGTTTCTCTCAAAGTCAGTCATTCTTCTTTCCAATTGAGGATTCTGGAAGGAGGATTGTGGAGCTTGGTTAGGAAAGTTCTGTTGATAATTTGGAAAGCTTGGTTGATGGTTGGGAGAATTATTATGAAAATTGGAGAAGTTGGGTTGATGATTGGAAGAATTGTTACCATGATGGAAGTGGTTAGCATGATTGAATCGTGAATGGTCATTGTTGTTCTGGCTCCATGAGGAATTAGGGTGATTTCTCCAGCCGGGATTGTACGTTGGGGCGTAAGGATTGTTGTTCGGCCTTGAAAAAGCCGCATTCATCGGTTCGTGATAGGATTGCTGAGCCAGAAACACTGGGCATTCCTCGAATACATGGTTCATGGCTTGACAGTAAGTGCAGCCCGGGGGTGGAAATTGGTTCGGGCTGACTTGATTGACTGGACTTGGTTCTTTCGTCTCTAGAGCTTCCAGTCTTCTAGCTAAATTAGCTAACTTAGCCTCATTAGCGATGGATGATTCTATGGAGTGGAGACCTCCTTTTGAAGAGATGGAGTTAGGATTCTTATGGGTCTCACTCGCAGATTCCCATTGGATGGTTTTCTCAGCTAAATTTTCATACAAATCCCATCCCTCATCTTCATCTTTCTGCAAGAAACCCCCTTGGTACATACTTTCTAAGAGGGTTTTGGTGGAATAGTCTAAACCGTCATAGAGAATTTGGCATTGTCGCCATTTCTCTATTCCATGATGTGGACATTGGATAAGGAGGTCCTTAAAGCGTTCAAAGTACCTCCAGAACGGTTCACTAGGCTCTTGCTTGAATTGCATGATCGTCTTCCTAATGAGAGCGGTTTTATGGATAGGATAGAATTTCTTCAAGAAGACCTTGATGAAACTATCCCAAGATGTGATGGAACCGGCTGCTAAGCTGTAGAGCCACTTTTTTGCTAGGTCCTTAAGTGCAAACGGGATAAATCTCAACCTAATAGCATCGTCTACAAGGTGTGGGATTTTCATCATAAGACATACTTCCTCAAATTCTCTTATGAAGAAGTAGGCATCTTCGGACTCTAGACCATGAAATTTGGGGAGTGTGTTGATGAATTGAGGCTTGAGCTCGAAATTGTATTCACCAACCGATGGAAGTGAAATGCACGATGGAAGTGAGGTCCTAATGGGGTAGAACCTATCCTGTAGTGATGTGGATTGAGCCATTACCGGATCTGGTCTTGGTTCAAACTTAGGTGGTGATGTGTTTCTAGTCAACCTAGATGAATTGGGGTCTCTCGACCACACTTGCATACACAAACACAATCACAATCACAACAAGTTCAAACAACAGTCAACAATAGAAATCAACCAAGCCTAGTCTAAGGTAACCTCGACCTAGACAACTCCTAACTGGTTGATTGTCCACAAGAGGTAGAATGTAGACCTTAACCACAAGCTAATCAGCCAGGTCAAGGCAAGATCGGTGGGAGGTTTTCCGTCAAAAGACGTTCCTTAATTAAGTAACCACCAATCTTCGGGCTTTCGGCCCTCAATCCCTTTCCTTGACACTGATTTTACAGGAGTCAATTTCCAACACTTTTCCTCTTTAGGATAATCTCCTATTGAGTTCGAGATGTCCCTAAGGCCAACGTCTATCAAATTTTAATTAGGCTTAGGTTGTGCGTGCTTGGAGATGGTTTGTGAGCTAAGGAAGGGTAATGACTTCCCCACCTTATCTTGATTTGGATTTTGCCCTTAGAATTGATTCGTGCAAGTGTGCAAGATATAGGAAAGTAGCATTCAAAAGCAAAATCACCCAAGAATGTTTCCTAAACTATATGCTATGCATACATACCTTATCTCCAGCTCTCTTCAACAGTAAAGTAAAAGGAATTGAAAAGACTTATGCCTAGAATGCAAATGTCTAATCAATTTTTAACCTTCAACGAATATTTTACTGTTGACTTTAAAAACAGGGATGTTGGATAGAAACACTAGCACAAATATGACATATAAAAACTAATATTTTTGCGAGCAATATGTCCTGCAAAATAAAGTTTTTAGTAGTCCCAAAAAATTTCAGATTTGCAAAGCAATTTCTTGAAATTCTGTTTCCTACTTTCGAGAGTAGGGGCACAGAATTTTCAAGTCTTCTTGGCAAAGCTTGAATGCTAGATCTTGATTTTCGAGTCCCTGAAACAAACACACAAAAGTTGTTAAAACAACTACACCGTTCCCTCCCCGGCAACGGCGCCAAAAATTGATTGCTAAAATAGAGAAACAACCAATGAGTTTAAGAATGTACCGTGTAGCTTGTGGCTAACGGGTCGTGTCCACAAGGAGGGATTCGATGGAAGCTTTTCGATGAGTTGCTTAAAAACAAGGAATTTGTGTTCGTTTTTTAGGAAAAAGAGAATGGAAGGAAAAGAGATGAAAAAGAGAAATTTCAACTTTCAGAAAAGGATTTGGAGGAGGTGATTTGTAAAAAGCTTTAAGAGTTGTGATATTGTCTTATAATATGAAATCAGATCTGGGCTTACTATCTTCCTACTCAATTGTTCATTCTTCTCTTAAAGTATTAAGTCCCTCAAGTTATCATTTGCAAATCTTAAGTTGCTTTTCTTTAGAAAGCTTTGAGTAAAGCACATAAGATGCAGAAGGTTTGAGTCCTTTTTCTTCAAGAAAGAGTTGGAATCGGATATTAAAACATAAAGCGTGAAGAAGCAAGAATGAATTAAAAACGATTCACAAGAAGTTCAAGAAAGAATGGTAAATCAAATATCCATACCCATCCTCATGTGTCTTCAAGAACACTTTCAAAAGAAAGGCTTTTAAGGGAGGCATGCATATGAGTCATCGGGTCTTTTTCTTTAAAAACAGAAGAGAAGAAAACAAGAGAGAGTTGATAGCTAGCCCAGAAAAAGTGTTTAGTTACTCAAGAAAAATGAAGAAAACAACGACATAATATAAAGCATACCGTACTGCAAGTGGAAGAGAAATCGGCCCGACTTTTGTATTGATGTCACTTCAAACTTCAAGTACAAGCTCTCAGTCCTCTCTCTCACAAGTTTTTGAAACTGGACTAAAACTTAAAAAGCAAGATTACAACTTTCTTTCTAGCTAACAATGAACCTAGATCCTAAGAAAATAAGTGCAAAATTTAATCCTAGTCTTCGCTGCCTTTTTCTCTGCTTAAAGAGGTATTTATAGCCAAAAACCCACGAATCAGGATCCCGGGAACGTTGGGGGAGCAAACGCTCCCCCAACTGAATTCAGTTGGCCGCGGAAACGCGGCTTGGGCCGCGTTTCCGCGGCCCTGGTGTGGCCACGTGGCCACACCAAAGGGGAGGAGGCCCCTTGTTTGAAGTGGGGCTCGCATCTTCTGCTAGTTTTCTTGTTGCTGCTTCAACCACTGACTGAATCGGCTTTTGATTTTCTGGCTTCGATTCCTCGATTCAAGGAGAGTTTTTCTCAACCCCTTGATATGCCAAGATATAGCCTAGACCTCTTCACTTCGAATTTATTCTGAATTAATTCAGAATAAAGTGGGCTTTTGGGCTTGTTCCTCATTTATTTCCTTGAGCATTTGGGCCTACATTTAGCAAAGAAAAAGACACTTATTAATATCATTTATTAGTAAACAAATGTGGTAACGTGACAACATAATGCAATGTATGTGACAAATCACCTTCTCTTCTATGATCCTTCCTTGATGTGCCATAAGCCTTATTTGCTTCATGAACCTAGAAGATCTTGCAATAGTTAAGCAATGGCTTCCAAACATGGTACAAAATCTGAAACTTATCTTGAACAAACTTATTAGTACCAACTAGCTCTTATTTGTTTTGTTATCATCAAAACTCTAAACAAATGGAGAGTGTAACCTTTTGGGCCAACAATCTCCCCCTTTTTGATGATGACAAAACAAATAGGCTTTGTAAAAAAATAAAGGAGAAGGAGAGGTCTAAGCTCCCCCTCAAATTATGCTATATTAAACAATTAAAAAAATGTAATATGCAAGTAAAAATCATGAAACTAAAGGTATAAAATACTTGCAAAACACTTAAACTCTAAATACAAGAAAATCATAAACACTTTGTAAAAACAAAAACAATACAAACTTATTGTAAAAACAAAAACAATACAAACTCAAACCTTATTCTCCCCCTTTTTGTCATACATCAAAAAGGATAAAAACTTTTATTCAATAACACAAATATTTAGTTCACCACAAATAAAGGAGAATCTAGCAAAATCAAGTAGTTTAGTGAAAATATCGGCAAGTTGCAAATCCGTGGAAACATAATCAATATCTATATCACCTTTCTCAAAATGATCTCTAAGAAAGTGATACCTAATCTCAATGTGCTTGGTCTTACTATGTTGATTTGCATTTTTGGTCATATGAATAGTACTAGTATTATCACAAAAAAATTTTATATGATCATAATGCAAATCATAATCAAGGAGAGTATGTTTCATCCAAAGGACTTGTGCACAACAAGCCCCCGCTACAACATACTCCGCCTCGGCGGTTGATAGAGCTACGGAATTTTGTTTCTTAGAGGACCATGAAACAAGACAATTACCAAGAAATTGACATGTCCCACTAGTACTCTTTCTATCTACTCTGCAACCCGCATAGTCAGCATCCGACTAACACGTCATAGAGAAATCTCCGGTTTTCGGATACCATAGACCCATTCCAATTGTGCCCTTAATATAACGAATGATGCGTTTTACCGCAATAAGATGAGACTCTTTAGGACACGATTGGAATCTAGCACAGAGACACACACTAAACATTATGTCCGGCCTACTTGCCGTCAAATACAAAAGACTACCTATCATGCTTCTATACAATTTAATATCAACACATTTACCTTGTTCATCCTTATCAAGCTTGGTTGTAGTTGCCATGGGAGTGTTGCAAACTTTTGAGCTTTCAAGTCCAAACTTCTTTACGAGTTCCTTTGCATATTTGACTTGACATATGAAATTCCCATCTTGCAATTGCTTGATTTGGAGTCCAAGGAAGAAATTCAATTCACCCATGGAAGACATTTCAAACTCACTTTGCATAACCTTTTCAAACTCCTTGCATAAAAACTCATTAGTAGAACCAAAGATTATATCATCAACATAAATTTGCACAATTAAAATGTCATTATCAACATGCTTAGTAAAAAGAGTTGTGTCTACTTTGCCTTTAACAAAATCATTTGAAATTAGAAAACTAGAAAGCCTTTCATACCAAGCTCTTGGAGCTTGTTTCAATCCATACAAAGCTTTATCAAGTTTAAAAATAAAATTTGGATGAACATGATCAACAAAACCGGGAGGTTGTTCAACATAAACTTCTTCATTTATAAAACCATTTAAAAATGCACTTTTCACATCCATTTGAAAAAGTTTAAAATTTTTAAAAGATGCAAAAGGTAGTGTTATCCGTATGGCTTCAAGCCGTGCTACGGGTGCAAAGGTCTCCTCAAAGTCAATTCCTTCAACTTGAGTGTAACCTTGGGCCACTAACCTAGCTTTATTCCTAATGACATTTCCGAACTCATCCAACTTGTTTCTAAAGATCCACTTAGTACCAATTATTGGTCTATCATGGGGCCTAGGAATAAGGTGCCAAACTTGGTTGCGCTCAAATTGATTGAGTTCCTCTTGCATGGCTAGCAACCAATATGAGTCCGTCTCGGCTTCGAGAATGCTTTTGGGTTCAAAATGAGAAATGAATGCAAAGTTACCACATAAGTCATGGAGCTTGGAGCGAGTTGTTACCCCCTTAGATACATCACCTATGATGAGTTCCTTAGGGTGATTTGTAGCGTATCTCCAATCTTTAGGAAGTGGTTGAGAATCTTTCACTTTATCCTTATGAACATCACCAATGGGTTCTTACTTTTCTTCTTGAGTGGGTGAGTCCTTCAAGGATAGTCTCTCTATGTCTTCACCTAATGGGTCAATCTCTACAACATTCTCAACAACCACATTAGATTCTTCAAATTTAACATGCATGGATTCTTCAATGGTAAGGAAAGATCTATTGAATACTCTAGAAGCTTTACTAGTAGAAGAATATCCAACAAAAATAGCTTCATAAGCCTTAGCATCAAATTTACCCCAGTTATCTCTAGTATTCAAAACAAAACACTTGCATCCAAAAATTTTGAAATATGAAACATTAGGTTTTCTAGAATGATACATTTCAAAAGATGTATTGGAAGAATTTTTACACAAATAAATACGATTTGATATGTAGCATGCGGTGTTTACGGCCTCGGCCCATAGATATTGAGGGAGGTCATATTCACTTATCATGGTCCTAGCCATCTCTTGAAGTGTTCTATTTTTTCTTTCTACAACTCTATTTTGTTGTGGAGTTCTAGGACATGACATTTCATGCTTGATTCCCTTTTCATCACAATAAGTCATGAAGAGTTGGTAACAAACTCACCACCTCTATCACTCCTTATTTTCAAAATCGAAAAACCCTTTTCTTTTTCAACCCTTTTTCGAAAAATCTTGAAATGAGAAAAAGTTTGATCTTTATTTTCCAAAAAGAAAACCCAAGTAAATCGGGAAAAATCATCAACTAAGACAAATGCATATCTACTGCCATTTAAGCTTTTAGTTTTAGTTGGTCCAAAAAGATCCATATGAATTAATTCTAATGGCCTTGTTGACATGATATCCTTAATTGGTTTGAAGGAAGACTTGGTTTGTTTCCCAAGTTGGCACGCACCACAAATGCGGTCTTTCTCAAACTTCAAGTAAGGAATACCCTTCACCAATTCTTTAGAAATAATCCTAGAAAGATGGTCAAAAGATGCATGTCCTAATCTTCTATGCCAAAGCCAAGAATTTTCATCAAAAACATTCAAGCATTTAGTAGAACAATCCAAATTAAGCATGTCAATGATATAAACATTATCATCACGAAATCCGGTGAGAATACAATCATTGGTTTTGCAATCAAAAATCTTGCAAGAAGAGTCATCAAAAACAACTTTAAGTCCACGATCACAAAGTTGACTTATACTAAGCAACTGTTATGTTTTAAACCATCAACAAGAACAACATTTTCTATAATAGGAGATGCACCAATTTGAATGTTACCTATACCGATGATAGTACCCTTGGAGTCATCCCCGAAGGTGATGGTGCCACCTTCCATGTACCTTGATAGGGTTGTAAAGTTATTGATATCCCATGTCATGTGTCTCGAACAACCACTATCAGTACCACCGCTCCTTACGTCTTGGAGCCTTGGTGTGTACCTTTGGTGTGTTTGCCATGAAACACATGTTCGCCGTGTCTACCTCATCTTCGGATTCGCTTTCCGAATCCCATGTGGCTTTGTAGGCTTTCTTTTCGACCGGCTTCTTTGGCTTGAAAGAGGAAGTCATCTTCTTCTTGAACTCCGGGCAATTGGCCATGATATGTCGGGTTTTCGGCAATTGTAGCAAATAATTCTTTTCTCCTCTTTTCCTTCAAACTTTCTTCTAAAGTTGAGCTTGTTCTTCCGGTACATTCTCTTCACATTTCGCACAAGAAGTGAGAGCTTCTCATCTTCTTCTTCATCTTCTTCATCGTCCTCAAGAGTGAATGATGACTTGAAGGCTATGGACTTCTTCTTTAGCGGAGCGGCCTCTTCTCTTGCCTTCTTTTTCATCTCATGAGTCTTTAAGTTGCCGATGAGACTCATGAGGTCCATTTCATCCTTGTTGTTCAATTCTTTCAAGGTGGTGGCCTTTATCTCCCATGATGAAGGAAGAGCCCGAATCACTTTTCGCACCTTTTGGTCATTGGAGATATCATCACCTAAAGAGGAAAGAGCATTGCTAATTTTAGTAAACCTTGTAATCATACAATCAATAGATTCATCATCAATCATTTTAAAGGATTCATATTGGGACCTTAAGAGATCTATCTTAGCTCTCTTAACTTGTGAAGTCCCCTCGTGTGTGACCAACAAGTGTTGCCAAATCTCATAGGCGGATTGGCAATGAATTACCCGTGTAAGGTCATCCTCATTCAAGACAGTTAGGAGGGAGTTTTGGGCCTTTGAATTAGCCTCATATTCTCTAAAGGTAAAGTCGGACCATGTGCTTTCATCACTATCGGGTCTAACATAGGGTTTGGTCAAGGCTTTTGCAACTAAGCTACCTAAAGATTGTAAAAAGATAGTCATCCTAACCTTCCAAATAGGGAAATTAAGTCCATCAAATTTAGGAGGGGTTTTGATGTTATTGGCCATGTTTACTAGTGTATGAATGAAAGAATGCAAATGTTGATTAGCAAATTTTTAAGGATCTCTCTAAGAATGTTAAGTCAAACCTAGAGTCCAAGCTCTGATACCAATTGAAAATCACCTAGAGGGGGGGTGAATAGGTGATAATGCTAATCAATGCACAATAAAAAATATGATGCAACAATCAACCCAAAACAAGACTTGAAGCCGAATACCCATGAAGGGTTCTGAACTTCTTCCTCCTGATTCCTCTAGATATGAGTTGGAGGTGTGCAATGCAATCTCGTTGTATGAGTATTTGATTGACAATTGTGAATATGCAACAAGTGAATATAACAATGAAAATGAAGAGCAAGTACACTGTTGCAAAGAAAATGTGAAGCAAGTAGATAAAGCAATATAAAGTTAGCAAGAATTAAGTACAAGTAAGAACAAGTAAACCAAACGCAAACACGAAGAATTTTTCCGAGGTTCGAGCACCCAGCTCTACGTCCCCGCCTTCACCCAGAAGGATTTCTAACAACTATAACTTCACAAAGAGGTTACAAAAACACCGGAGTACCCAACTCCACAATCTCAAGTACAAGTTCTCTCTTAGTGATCAAAAGACCACAAACTATCTTTTGCAAACGTCTCTTTCCCTTACAAGAGCCCTGTAGAGTAATGGTTAGAATTGAAGCTCAAATAGTGTAAGTGAAAAAAGGAAATGAACTAGAGAGAGTTTAGAAAATAAAACTTCAGCGATGAGAGATTCTTCAGCACAAAAACCAAGGACCAAACTCTCTTGAAAACTTTTGAAGACTTTGAAACTTTTGTAAATGCTTGTTGTATATTGTTGTTGTTGAAAATATAACCCTAATCACCACTATTTATAGGATAGGGCTAGGGATCAAAAAGTAAACACATATAATGTCAATTAGGAAGATTTTGACCCATAAAATACCCCCTAAATACGTTTAGAAACGAAAAACACAAATTTAAAACGTGTTTAAAAACTAGCTGTTATGGCTGAAACGGCTACCTCGGTTGGCCGGCCGGTCGATCGGGATTCAAACAAAAGAGCCGTTGCAGGCTATCGGTCGACCGCCCGGTCGGCCGAAACAAACAGAGAGTAGCACCACTTCAGTCGGCCAGCCGCCCGGTCGACCGAAGGGCTCCGGTCGACAGTCCGGTCGACCAGTAAACATGAACACTGATACATCAAAACAGACAGAATACTAGTCGACTGGGTCGGTCGACCGGTTTGACCTGACATAGTGACGGTCGACCGGTCGGTCGACCGGCTCAGGCCAAAAGCTGGATTTGAAACAGAATTTTAAGGAGATTTTGATATGTAATAAAATATTTTTGATATAAAACATGTATAATGCCTAAAATTGAGTTTATAAACAAAAGTCTTTGTATTAAAATATTTTGTATAACTTTATAGGGAATATTTCTAGGAAATGCATGTGCGCAAAAACGTGTGTGTTGGAATATAGAGCTTCAATCCTATTCACTATTCTTTAACAAAACTATTAGAAACAAAACTAATGAATTATCTTGAGCAATCTTGAAGTCTTGAGCCATGTAAAGTCTTGCTAGAGCCTTCTCTTCTATGATCCTTCCTTGATGTGCCATAAGCCTTATTTACTTCATGAACCTAGAAGATCTTGCAATAGCTAAGCAATGGCTTCCAAACATGGTACAAAATCTGAAACTTATCTTGAACAAACTTATTAGTACCAACTAGCTCTTATTTGTTTTGTTATCATCAAAACTCTAAACAAATGGAGAGTGTAACCTTTTGGGCCAACAAACATGTGTAGGAATAAGAAAACTCTCCCTACCCAATCTTTGACTATTCCTAACATGTCTAATCATATTGATGAAAATCAAGAATCATGAAGTCTTGAAGACTTTGACCAAGATTCAATTTCACTACAAAACCTTGAACCTGATCAATATCAACCCATTGACAAATTGACAAGTTTTTATTTCAATGAAATTGAACTTGAATATGAATGTGAACCAGACCCACCACTTTCTGATTCAATTTTAATCTTTGAATCTGTATTGACTCCTACATCCTTACCCAAGTTGGACCCATTGTCCGAGCCAATATTGATTCCTCTATCCATGGATTTTGAAATTGAACCATTTCTTTTGGATAGTCACATTTCATTGATGGGAATAGAATGTGAAATTAAATTTTTTGATTTGGAATCAACTCTTGAACCTAAATCGACTCTCGAACCCAAAGTTGATTTTCCCGAGTTAGTATTGGTTCCCAAACTTTTCATTTCAAAATCTAAATCATTCATTCCACAAAATCACATTCTATTGTTGGACCAAGGTATTGACCATAATGACTCAGTAATGATCTTCTAGGATTGATCATGTAAAGGGAATAATTTTCATGATAGGATCTTGCATGATCCTATTAAAATTGGAGATTGTACATATGTAGATAAAAAGAGGTCAATAAAGGTGAATTCCGTGAGCCACCACATTATCTTGATTGGGTAGCAACGCTTGGCCCAATCAGACCATCACCGGAGCCACCACCATGACATAATTTTTCTTCCCTTTTCATTTGTTTCATGTATATACACATTCACGATGCATTGAGGATAATGCATGAGATAAGCATGGGGGAGGATTTACTAACATAGTTAGTTTTATATTTTCTTTCTTTTACACTTCTTTTTAGGAACTGTTTAAAATTTTCTTTTATATAAAAATTCTTTTCTTTTCTCTTTACAAAACTTTTTGAAATAAGAGAAATAGTTTTGATTTATTTTTAAAAAAATTAAGATTATCTTAAGAATTAGGAAGACCTAAAATTATGAATTTTTAAACCGAGTCAAAATAATAGATCTTGTTTAAATTTTAGGATAAGGAAGTAAGATTGGAAAGATAATTTGATCTTGAATTTTTTGCCTTAGATATATGCACTTCAGACTTAAACAATTTTTTGGGATTGAAATAAAGACTGAAAATGTCATAAAAAATATAAAAAAATGATGGTAATAAAAATCACTTATTGAAGTGAGTAATTATGCCTCAGGAAGCATGATTATTCACGCCTAAAATGGTGGATAAAAATAAAATAATCCCCTTTAGTTTTGTGGCATTGTTTACTCGAGTCTTTAAGTTCGAGAGATATTTTCTCATCTGGTGCCCTAAAACTATCTGGTTTGGGAGTCACCGGCTAAAGGCTCACTATCCGGGTAAATAAGAAAGCCTAAGAAAACTAAGGAAGGAAAGAAAGATAAAAATAAATATACACAAATAAATGGCATGAAAGTTAAAGTCAATATCCCAAAAATCTTCACAGTTCACAAAGTGCATATTTTCTAAGAGTTTTATGAAAGATCAAAGAATCGGTTCAATTTAAATCCTTACATTTAATTTATAAAAAGATTTTGCATTTAGATTTAATTTAAGGAAGAATAATTTCTGGTTAACCTATGACCTTAGATCACTTAAATTTTCATAAAAATATTTTAACACTTTTCTCTATTTCAAAATGCGTTTTCAAAATGTTAAAATTTGATCTCTTTCTTAATGAATTTTGTGTGTGTAATCCGCTGAAAACCCTCAGGAGACAAAACTCCTCCTCTAGGGGAAACCTAGAGGTTTAACGGCTTGTTGCACATGCTCAGTGCAATCGTGTCACCTGCGAAAGTGGTGTAATAATCTTCTTAATTAGTTTTTCTGTTTTGCTCAGGACGAGCAAATGATAAGTGTGAGGGTGTGATTAGTCTCTAAAATTGCATATTTCATACCACATCTTCACATTTATTTAATATTAAATCCTGTTAATAATACATCTCTTGCATGTTTCTACGTCCATGACATGAACTGAAGAAGAAGCCCAAAATCCCATTTAATTGGTGAATAAAAGCCTACAAGAATAGCCATTGACCTTGGAGGGTGGTTTCGTCAAAACCGGAGGCCCAAATCTAGATTCTAGACAAGGGGACAAGCGGGGGGCGCGCAGCAGGCGACGCGCCTAGGAATGCCGCGAAAATGCGGCAATTGCCGCATTTTCGCAGCAATTGCGTGGAGCCGCGTGTCGTGATTTGACACACGACTCCGTTCATATACCCTGTCCCCTTTCACCTATAAAAGCCCTTGGATTTCCAGAGCTGAAAGGAGAAGGAGTTTTTAGGAGTTTTTAGGATAATTTTTAGGGTTTTCTTCTCCATGTTGTAGTTTTAGGGTAGTTTAGGTTAGTTGTTTCTTTTTCTTCCTCCTTTGTATTTTTTATTTCTTGTAGATCTTGTAATAGGAGAGAGAGTAGTACATTGGTGGAAAACAAGAGTGCTTGTAATGGAAGGTGACGATTTATGAAGGGTTCTCTCTTTATCTCTCCTTGTTTTCTTCTCTCTAACTCCTTTTACATGCTTAGCTAATTTTTTGTTATGGCAGCTAACTGAAAGTGCACCTAGAGGGGGGGTGAATAGGTGTAAATGCTAATCTAATGATCTTTTTAAACTTAAGTGAATATGGGTGATGCAACGATCTCTCAAAACACGACTAAGAGCCGAATACCCCTTTCGAGGTTCTGAACTCCTTCCTCCCAATTCCCCTTGAATGGGTTAGAGGTGCGCAATGCAACCGTGTTGTATGAGATATGATCGGACAAGTAAAGAATGAATTGCTATGATGAAACACACACACAAGCAATCCAAGCAGTCAAGGATATAGCAATACAATGCACACAATTAAGCCAAGCAAGTATAGATGAATAGCAATAGAAATATATGCAAGGCAATATGAAATAATGCTCAATACACAAGCAAGTATATATGATGATATGAATGGATGATGCTTGCACAAATGTAAAAAGAGTAGAGTTGAGAGAAATTGGATCAAACGCAAAGACCAAGATGTGTTTCGAGGTTCGAGCCCCTAGCTCTACATCCCCGCCTACACCACCGTGTAGGATTTCCCAATCCACTATAGGAGTACCAAACTCCTCTCTCAACCGTACAAAGCCACCGAGGCTATACAACACACAATCCACCTCTACCGAAGAGGGATACGGCCCGTAGCCAACAACCACAAATACCTCTACCTAAGAGGCTCACAAACCAATCACCCGATCACCTCTACTGAAGAGGGATTCACAAATAAAAGGGTGTTTACAACACAAGAGGTTTACAACAACAACCTCAAACACTTCTCTTTTCTTTCTCTTTTCTTTTCTCTTTTTCTTTTCCACAAAAACAAAGATCCTAATAGTTTAGGATAGAAGATAGCTCAAGTGTGGAAACTAGGTGTTTTTGGAAAACAAGCAACAAAGAAATCACTTGGGAAATTCTTGTAAAAGATGGAGAATGAAAACCAATATAAATATCCCAAATTCCTATTTCTTTGATTTTTCAAAAACCCAAAAACACAAAGAATAAATCTTGTTAGCACTTAAAAACTCTTTTAAAACTCTTTTAAACTCTTCAGAAAACCAGAATTTTTCTCTTCTAAAACGTTGGCCAAAATCCCAAAGGAATGGGGTTTATATAGGCCAAAACAGAAAACTAGCCGTTAGGCTGATGTGGCAATTTTGACAGCCACCGGTCGACCGGACCGGTCGACCGCCAACGGTCTGAAATATGACCGTTGGAGCTTCGGTCGCCTGCCAGTCGACCGACCAAACAAAATTTTCTTCTATCGGTCGACCGACCCAGTCGACCGAAAAATACAGAGAGCAGACTCTCTATATCGGTCGACTGGGTCCGTGTCCCGGTCGACCGACGGACATGCACAGCCTGTGCATGTCCCGGCAGAGCAGCCGGTCGACTGCCGGTCGACCGGTCTGCCTGGAAAACTGTTTTTCTGGGCAGATTTTGAGATAGAAAATTTTGTAAAAAATATTTTAACACTTGTAAAAATTCCACAAAAATATGTTTTATCATTTTACTTGATAACTAAACTTGTGATAAAAATTTCAAGACATATATCAAACATATCAATTCATTTTTGTGTCTTGCCAATTTTATCAAAAATAAAACTTATATTTTTATCAAACTAGATTTTTCCAAAACATGAATAGGAATGTCAAAATAAGTTTGTCTATAAGTTAAGCATGTATGTATAACTAGAAAACATCTACTATACATATTAATCATGAAAACTTGATTTGATCAAACTATTCATGAAATCAATATCAAAAACCAAACCATGTGTATTTTGTGCACTTGAGCATATCAACTAAACTAAGCTTTAACAAATGGATCTAAAACTCAAAACTAAACCTATGGATACCTAAGTCTTCTTGACGATCTTCATCTTCAAGTAGACTAGCTCCCAAACGCGATCCACCGAGTGCAAAGGTATGATCTTTAAGCTTTGGCACCGGAATCACCATGATAAGCTTCCAAACATCTTGTTGAAACTAATCACCAACACTAATAACCTGCTAATGATCTGAAACTTAGAAACACAAGAATATTAGTAAATATAACTACATGAGTTGATCATCATCAAAACTAGAGTGGAAGGCCATTGGGCCAACAATCTCCCCCTTTTTGATGATGACAAAACTCATGGAGTTATATATGCATGGATTAAAGTTAAGCTTCAAAGAAGCTCCCCCTTAACTCATGCATAAATAAAATAAAAAATATTAAACAATATAAACATGTTATAGCTCTAGATGCTAATGAAGTAAGACAAACTCTAAGCTCTAGATACCAATAACATAAACAACACATTCTTAATAAAGCTTATAATAAAGCTTATTAAAACAAATACATGCATATAAAAGCAAAAGCCAAATTCTTCTCCCCCTTTTTGTCAATCATCAATAAAGGGGTAAAACATCAAAACATTGATATCAAAAAAATATGTCAATGAAGTGCACCTAGATACCAATAGAAATTCAACATGGTTCAATAAATGGTATATGAGATAGACATTCATGAAGAGGAAGACGTTAAGTTAGCTTCCCTACATATATGAATTACATGAAGAAAGGAAGACACGCCCTAATTCACATAACACAAAATACGTAATGCATAAAAAGAGATGTGAAGCTCTCCTTACACACGTGTATCTCATAAAGAAGAGTTGTCAAGCTCCTCAATATAGGATACACTCAACATGAATCTATACACATATAGGCAATGTAAATCAAAACTATTGAAACTCTCTTAAAACAAAATTTTGAGATACCAATTTAACACAAAACCATCTTAATACCAATAGCAAAATATTTTTCATAAGGCATAAGATACCAATTGAAATTACTTCATCAAAAACAAGTGATATCTATTAGAAACTATTATTTTCCATCATAAATCAAGGGAGTGGGAAACAAATACCAATTGAAAGACAAAGTCAAATTTTCACCAATAGAAAGACAAAGTCAAATTTTCTCCCCCTTTATGAAATACCAACTAAAATAATGCATAGTCTTGATACCAATTTAAAGTAATCAATTTAAACACAATTGAAACTCAAGCACTAGCATAAACAAAAACATATATATGTATGAAAGATAGATACCAATAGAAGTTGATATACTTGGAATTTAAAGCATACATACATACAAAAACATATATGAGTATACAAGAAGATCAAAATGATACCAATTGAAAGAGTTCAATGATACCAATTGACATAACAATAAAAGCATGTGTATATCTCATATCATCTACCACCCAATCATAATTCAAGTTTTAAAGATTTTCAATTTAGGGCATACATGAACATGATCTCCCATCCTACCGCCCTTGGATGGTAGGGTTTTCAAAAATAGATTTGAAAATTAGGTTTAGTTTGAAAACATCTACCAAAGTGAAGAACATCGCAACTAGTTAAATGGAAAACTTGTTAATTAGTACGAAATTCTTCAAGCAAGGAATAAAACAAGATTATTTTTCACAAAGTATGGAAATCACATGATAATCAACACTCTTGTCAATAAAGCATAATCATGAGAAACAAAACATGAGTAATAGATATGAGTGTACAAATAAAATGTGAATATCATAATCATGAAAAATATTTCATTAAACTCAACTATTCCTTTAAATATCAAAATTAGAAAATCATAAAACTAACTAGTTTAATCTTCAATGGCATATGTATGTCTGATGCAAACTAAAATATACATACATATCCAAAACTCAACGAGTCCACTAAAGTATATGCATGAAGGCACGTGGCTCAAAAAGATGTATATGTATAAGATTAGTTTGAATTAGATCGACATATACATGAAGTTAAACATATAATCTTAAAACATGAAAAGCCAAATTTTCATTAAACCAATCGGATTTCATTTCAAGGTATATGTATGAATTGTCACTACACTAAGTATACATACATATCCCTAAACACAATTGAGTCCATATATATAGATTTGCATGAAAGGCAAATGACTCAAAGGGTATACATGTATATCTTAATGTTTTGGCAAAATGCACATATACATGAAATGGAAACTCATATAAATTAAAAAAAAATATGAATACAAGTTTAAAATATATGAATCATCAAAACTAGACTATACTCATACAACTAATGGGAACAAATAAGCATTCAACCCAATCATATATAGATTTATTTGTGTCCCACTATATGTATAGGTATATAACTAGTCTTAATGAAGATTAATACTTAAACAAGTAATCAAATCATTAAGCACAAGACAAACACGAATATCATTTTGTTAAAACAAAACACATAAATTCATCAAAATTCTTTTATTTTGTGAACCAACTTCTAGGTATATGTATGATCCATCCAAATCTAACAATATGCATACATATCCCAACCATAAACGAGTCTATTAAAAATATTTGCATTGAAGGCAAAAGACTCATGGGTATACATGTATATTTATTAGGTTTGAATTTAAATACATATACATGAAGTAGAATCATAAAAATAGGTATGACAAGTATAAATAAAGGAATCATCAAAACTAGCCTATACTTGTGCACATAGTGGGTACAAATGAGCATGAAGGGCAAAACATATATAAGTCAATTTGTTCTCACTAAGTGTACATGTATACATGCAAGTTTTGATAAATCTACATTTAAAAATGTATATACCACATGAAGCACAAACACATATAAAACAACATGATACAACTAAAACATGAAACAAACGTTCATATGATCAATATGTATATGCATAAGCATTAGATCTAGGATATACATATTAGATCAAAAGTGAGATCACACAAATATAAATCTATATTGAGCATGGGTGTCTCTAAACAACTAAGCATGTATATCACTAATCTAATGAACATGATATAACATAGTGAACATTAAACAATGACATGCTATAAAACAAATGATGTAAACAATAATAAGAAGTTAGGAATTGTTACCAAAGCCAAAAGGGCAACTTTCCTTGTCTCCAAAACATGGTGGTCCTCTCCACCAAATCTTCCCTTGAAAGTGATGCATCCAATTGATTTCCATGAAGCCCGGAACGCATCCACTCCAAGGTGTCATCACTCTCACGTCATGTGAGAGCCCACACCTACATCAAAAATAGGAGGGGTGGTCTTTGGTACCCATTGTCTTTTGGGTCCATGGGGGTTAGTCCCTTCTCTAACCCAAACATATTTCTTTGCTAAATTTGGAGTATTTAATCTATCATAGCAAAATTTAGCAAGATGGCCTTTTCGACCACAATGTGTACAAGTGTACACATGAGCATACATAGTGTTAGGATGGTGTCCGTGAGGAGCATGTGTATGCCGTGGAGGGTGTGCATGCATGAAGGATGGAACTTGTTTCTTTCGAAGCAAAGTTTCCAACCGTGTATGATTCATAGCACATTGGCTCATAGTGGAGCCCAAACAATCTACCTTCTTCTTAAGCATGGATATATCATTGTTAATCCTAGAAGAAGAGGTACATGCATTTGGTAGTCTAGATGATGAGGCTACACTAGCATGGCAAACATGTGCATCAATCTTATGTTGCAAAACAATATTTTTCTCTAGGCAAATATTTAAATCATTTGAAATGGAAATGATTTTATTTTTCAAAGCAATATTCTCTTTTAAAATAAAATCTACTTTTGAAGTCAAATTTCATTTTTCTTCAAAAGAACATGGCAATCATTTTTATTTTTCAAAAGTTCATTTTCTTTAAGTGCAAGGTCAAGTTGAGATTTTAATGAATCCTTCTCATTAGCAATCTCCTCTTTCTCTTGCAAAACAATATCAAGTCTAGCAATCAAATTCTTGTTTTCATTATTAATGCCTAGACTTTTCTTTTTCAAAATGTTATACTTCTCAATTAATTTTTCACAAACTAATGAAAGTTCTTCATTCAAAGCATGGGGATCAATATAATCATTAGAAGAACTTGCACTATCATCACTATCTAATAGAGTTTCCGATTGTACCTCAAGGGAGTCATTCCCTTGGACCATGAAGCATTGTGACTCGGAGTCTCCACTAGATTCCTCTTCCTTTTGGATTTGCACTTGAAGCTCGGAGGTGTTGGTTGTGGTTGTCAACTTGTTCCACACTACAAAAGCGGAATCAAGATTAGAAACATGTAAAAGATAATCTTTAGGCAAAGTGTTTCTAATAGCCTCAAGGGCTAGTGCATTGGCCCCTATATGATCACCATTACCAAGATAGCATTTCTTGGTAGCGGCAAGATAAGCATGTATGCCTAGGGTTTTCAAGTATATGGACATCCTAAGCTTCCATACCACAAGGTTGGAAGGGTCATAGCTAGGTGGGGTCATGAAGTCCATGGGTACAAACTATATGTGTGCAATCAAACAAATGCAAATGAGATTAGCAAGCAAATGGATCACTCCTAGGATGTTAAGCCTAATATCAGGAGCACTAGCTCTGATACCAATTGAAAGTGCACCTAGAGGGGGGGTGAATAGGTGTAAATGCTAATCTAATGATCTTTTTAAACTTAAGTGAATATGGGTGATGCAACGATCTCTCAAAACACGACTAAGAGCCGAATACCCCTTTCGAGGTTCTGAACTCCTTCCTCCCAATTCCCCTTGAATGGGTTAGAGGTGCGCAATGCAACCGTGTTGTATGAGATATGATCGGACAAGTAAAGAATGAATTGCTATGATGAAACACACACACAAGCAATCCAAGCAGTCAAGGATATAGCAATACAATGCACACAATTAAGCCAAGCAAGTATAGATGAATAGCAATAGAAATATATGCAAGGCAATATGAAATAATGCTCAATACACAAGCAAGTATATATGATGATATGAATGGATGATGCTTGCACAAATGTAAAAAGAGTAGAGTTGAGAGAAATTGGATCAAACGCAAAGACCAAGATGTGTTTCGAGGTTCGAGCCCCTAGCTCTACATCCCCGCCTACACCACCGTGTAGGATTTCCCAATCCACTATAGGAGTACCAAACTCCTCTCTCAACCGTACAAAGCCACCGAGGCTATACAACACACAATCCACCTCTACCGAAGAGGGATACGGCCCGTAGCCAACAACCACAAATACCTCTACCTAAGAGGCTCACAAACCAATCACCCGATCACCTCTACCGAAGAGGGATTCACAAATAAAAGGGTGTTTACAACACAAGAGGTTTACAACAACAACCTCAAACACTTCTCTTTTCTTTCTCTTTTCTTTTCTCTTTTTCTTTTCCACAAAAACAAAGATCCTAATAGTTTAGGATAGAAGATAGCTCAAGTGTGGAAACTAGGTGTTTTTGGAAAACAAGCAACAAAGAAATCACTTGGGAAATTCTTGTAAAAGATGGAGAATGAAAACCAATATAAATATCCCAAATTCCTATTTCTTTGATTTTTCCAAAAACCCAAAAACACAAAGAATAAATCTTGTTAGCACTTAAAAACTCTTTTAAAACTCTTTTAAACTCTTCAGAAAACCAGAATTTTTCTCTTCTAAAACGTTGGCCAAAATCCCAAAGGAATGGGGTTTATATAGGCCAAAACAGAAAACTAGCCGTTAGGCTGATGTGGCAATTTTGACAGCCACCGGTCGACCGGACCGGTCGACCGCCAACGGTCTGAAATATGACCGTTGGAGCTTCGGTCGCCTGCCAGTCGACCGACCAAACAAAATTTTCTTCTATCGGTCGACCGACCCAGTCGACCGAAAAATACAGAGAGCAGACTCTCTATATCGGTCGACTGGGTCCGTGTCCCGGTCGACCGACGGACATGCACAGCCTGTGCATGTCCCGGCAGAGCAGCCGGTCGACTGCCGGTCGACCGGTCTGCCTGGAAAACTGTTTTTCTGGGCAGATTTTGAGATAGAAAATTTTGTAAAAAATATTTTAACACTTGTAAAAATTCCACAAAAATATGTTTTATCATTTTACTTGATAACTAAACTTGTGATAAAAATTTCAAGACATATATCAAACATATCAATTCATTTTTGTGTCTTGCCAATTTTATCAAAAATAAAACTTATATTTTTATCAAACTAGATTTTTCCAAAACATGAATAGGAATGTCAAAATAAGTTTGTCTATAAGTTAAGCATGTATGTATAACTAGAAAACATCTACTATACATATTAATCATGAAAACTTGATTTGATCAAACTATTCATGAAATCAATATCAAAAACCAAACCATGTGTATTTTGTGCACTTGAGCATATCAACTAAACTAAGCTTTAACAAATGGATCTAAAACTCAAAACTAAACCTATGGATACCTAAGTCTTCTTGACGATCTTCATCTTCAAGTAGACTAGCTCCCAAACGCGATCCACCGAGTGCAAAGGTATGATCTTTAAGCTTTGGCACCGGAATCACCATGATAAGCTTCCAAACATCTTGTTGAAACTAATCACCAACACTAATAACCTGCTAATGATCTGAAACTTAGAACACAAGAATATTAGTAAATATAAACTACATGAGTTGATCATCATCAAAACTAGAGTGGAAGGCCATTGGGCCAACACTAACTACTAACCGCTAACTCACTAACTTCTTACTTGATAATTCACATGAATCTAATAGCCTCTACTTGGCCTTGCACTTGCAAGAGCCATTGATGGCTCATGATGATGGATTCTAACACTCTAATATCCTAACTCTCTTACAAGCTAACATTACTTTATTCCATACTTACTTTTATTTAGTTTTGATGATTTAAGTATATCTTACACTTGTTGTATTGAGTTTGGATGTGAAAGTTATCTTATGGGTCATACTTTGAAATGCTATTGAACCAAGGACTAGTGATGGCCAAGGATACATGTGAGGCAACTATCACTAAGAGGTTAGCATAGTTAGTGGAGCCATTAGTAGTTAGTAGCCATGAGTTTTCTTCTTTTTACTTTGTTTTAGATATATAGACAAAAATCACAAAATTATGTCTTCTATGTTTCCCACTTCTTCGTGTTTCACCGTACTCTTCTCTTTTCATTCTTTGTTTTTATTTTTTTCATTCTTTTAAACATTATAGAAAACTTTAACACACACGTGAACATTCCGGTAAAGCTTTTATCGCCTCCCGTCTTTGTAGATTTGACTCGTTTTAACCTCTATGCTATAACGGAAGTATCGAGGAAGCCAAAACACACACACTTTAAATATTGATTTCAAAACATACACTTTTTGTGCATGATTTTCCCCGATCACTAACACACTATGTGTAACCAAGAGTGAGCCCGAATTCACCATGAAGGGCTCTAGAAGTACTCCTCTAGATTCTTCTAGATTAAGAGTTGAGATGCTTTAAAAGCTTACTTGGTTGAAAACAAGTGTGGGCACACACAAACTATATCTAGGATATGAATATGAATAATGTAAAGCAATGAAAGATATAAAGAGAGATAGACTGAGAGATAGTGGATCAAACGCAAACATGAAAAATGTTTCGAGGTTCGAGCCACTGCTCTACGTCCTCCCCTTCACACAGAAGAATTTTCACTACGTCCACACAGGACCTTCCACAAAGAGACCTCTACTGAGAAATTACAATTCTACACCGGGAGTACACAACTCCTCTCTCAATACACAAACCTCTACACAAAGGTAGGCACTTAGCTAAGCATAAGCAAAGAGAAAAATAAACTTAGTGATCACTAAGATCGCAAACACTCTCTCTTGGTGATCTCTAAGGATCACAAATAATTTTTCTCACAAACAAAGATCCTGAAGATAAATTTAGAATTGATAGTTCAAGTTGAGAAAAAAAAAGTATATGAAAATGAAAGCACGAAAAATACTTGAAAAAAACTTCTTGATAAATGTAAGAAATGAAGAACTAAATAGAATTCTCAAAACTTGTATTTCTTTGATTTTTTTCAAAACTTTGAAAACAAAAAATAGAGAATTTTGACACAAAAACTCTTTAAAAACTTTGCTGAAAATACTTGAGAAGTGAGAAAAATTTGCTCTTGAAAATCTTGATGAAAATAGGCCAAAATAACCCTTATATATGGCCC
>JAVJIF010017163.1:0-111738 GCA_038442645.1 Agave tequilana | reverse complement strand
ATGAGTTATTAAACAAATAAAAGAGAAAAGCTTGAAAAGCTCCCCCTTAAACAATGCTATATATTTAAACATGAATATGAGGAAACTATGTAAGCATACAAAAATCATTTTTAAAAACAAAGTCATCACCATAAATAAGAAACTCAAACATGAACCAAATATTAAAACAACTAAAAAAAACTTAGTATTTCTCCAACTCATACATTTTTCTCCCCCTTTTTGTCATACATCAAAAGGGTTAAAACAAAAAAAAGATTTAACACATATTAAAAACCAAAACAAAACAAACTAAGATACTTTAAGTATCAATTTTACAAACATTTAATTCACACAAATAAAAGAAAATCTTGCATAATCTAAAGGTTTTGTGAAAATATCCGCAAGTTGAAAATCGGTTGAAACAAAATCTATATCAATGTCACCTTTTTCAAAGTGATCTCTAAGAAAATGATATCTAATGTCTATATGTTTGGTTTTACTATGTTGATTAGCATTTTTGGTCATGTGAATAGCACTAGTATTATCACAATAAATCTTAAACATGATCAAAATGTAAATCAAAATCGAGAAGAGTATGTTGCATCCAAAGAACTTGTGCACAACAAGCTCCTGCCGCAACATACTCCGCCTCGGCAGTTGATAGGGCTACACTATTTTGCTTTTTGGAAGACCAAGACACAAGACAATTACCTAAGAATTGGCATGTTCCACTTGTACTCTTCCTATCTACCCTACAACCGGCATAGTCGGCATCCGAATAACTAGTCATGGTAAATTGGTTAGTTTTTGGATACCACAAACCTAAATCAATTGTGCCCTTAAGGTACCTAATTATGCGTTTTACCGCAATTAAGTGTGATTCCTTAGGACATGATTGAAAACGTGCACATAAACATACGGAAAACATTATATCCGGCCTACTAGCCGTAAGATAAAGTAAACTACCAATCATGCTACGAAATAATTTGATGTCTACTTCCTTACCTTGTTCATCCTTGTCAAGTTTTGTAGTGGTTGCCATGGGAGTCTTTGCTACTTTGGATCCTTCAAGCCCGAACCTCTTGATGAGTTCTTTGGTGTACTTGGCTTGGTTGATGAATGTCCCATCACTACGTTGCTTGATTTGAAGTCCAAGAAAGAAGTTGAGCTCCCCCATCATTGACATCATCTCAAATTCCCTTTTCATGCATGATTCAAAATTCTTGCAAAGAGAAACATTAGTAGATCCAAAATAATGTCATCAACATAAATTTGAACTATGAGGATATCTTGATCTACATGTTTGGTAAATAATTTTTTATCCACTTTTCCTTTCTTAAAATCATTTGAAATCAAAAATGAAGACAATCTTTCATACCAAGCCCTAGGGCTTGTTTCAAACCATATAGTGCTTTATCTAATTTATAAACATAATTAGGGTGTGTAGGATCAACAAACCCGGGGGTTGTTTCAACATACACCTCCTCATCAATATAACCATTAAGAAAAGCACTTTTTACATCCATTTGAAATAACTTAAAATCTTTAAATGAGGCATATGCTAAGGTCATCCGTATGGCTTCGAGCCGTGCTACGGGTGCAAAGGTTTCTTCAAAAATCATCCCTTCGATTTGAGTGTAACCTTGGGCAACTAACCTAGCCTTGTTTCTAACTACATTACACGCGATTCATCCAACTTGTTCTTAAAGATCCATTTAGTGCCAATAGTTGGTCTATCTTGGGGCCTAGGAACAAGGTGCCAAACTTGATTGCGCTCAAATTGATTGAGCTCCTCTTGCATTGCAAGCAACCAATATGAATCGGCCTCGGCCTCGAGGACATTTTTAGTTTCTATGTGTGAAATAAAGCAAAATCACAAAAATCTTGAATCTTAGAGCGAGTGGTTACCCCTTTTGATACTTCACCTATGACGAGGTCCTTGGGATGATGAGGATTGAATCTCCAATCCTTTGGTAGTGGTTGAGAAGGCTCCTCTTCATTTGCTTGATGTTCATTTCCTTGAGCCTCTTCCACTTTGGCTTCACTTCCATCACCATCCTTTGGCTTGTCTCCCATGGTAGAAGCATCCTCCAAGGTCACTTTCTCCAAGCCTTCATCTAAAGCATCAATTTCTACACAATTCTTAACAAACTTGTTAGATTCCTCAAATTTAACATGAATAGATTCCTCAATAGTCAAAGTTGACCTATTGAAGACTCTATAAGCCTTACTAGTATTTGAGTAACCTACAAAAATAGCCTCATATGATCTAGCATCAAATTTTCCCAAATTAATATTTGTATTTAAAACAAAACATTTGCAACCAAACACTTTGAAATAAGAAACATTAGGTTTCTAGAAAAATACATCTCATAAGAGGTCTTAGTAGTATTTTTACATAGGAAAACACAGATTTGCAATGTAACATGAAGTATGAACGGCCTCGGCCCACAAATAATGTGGTAGGCCATATTCATTCAACATTGTCCTAGCCATCTCTTGTAAAGTACGATTTTTCCGCTCAACTACTCCATTTTGTTGTGGAGTTCTAGGACAAGAAAGTTCATGTTTTATTCCATGTTCCTCACAAAAGGTGGTAAAGGGAAGGTTAATGAACTCACCTCCTCTATCACTTCTTATTTTAATTATTGAGGAGTCATTTTCCTTTTCAACTCTTTTCTTAAAGGCTTGAAAATATGAAAAGGTTTGACTTTTATGTTCAAGAAAATAAACCCAAGTAAACGCGAAAAATCATCTACTAAAACATAAGCAAATCTACTCCACTTAAACTTTTGGTTTGTGTAGGGCCAAATAAATCCATGTGGATTAGCTCTAATGGACGTGATGACATGATTCCTTAATTGATTTGAATGAGGACTTAGTTTGTTTCCCAAATTGACATGCGTCACAAACTCGGTCCTTTTCAAAGTTCAATGAAGGAATACCCTTCACCATTTCCTTAGAGTTAAGCCTAGAGATATGGTCAAATGAAACGTGGCCTAATCTCCTATGCCACAACCAAGAGTCGTCATCGAGGGCTTTTAAACAAGTAATATTACAAGACATATTTAACATATCAATCATGTAAACATTGCTTTCACGAAAACCGGAAAAATACACAAACATTAGAAGTTCTATCAATCACTTTACAAGAAACATTATCAAAACAACATCAAAACCTTTATCACAAAGTTGACTAACACTCAAGAGATTATGCTTGAGGCCATCAACTAAAACCACATTTTCAATTTAAGGAGAGGTGCCAAGTTTTACATTACCAATACCGATGATTTTACCCTTGGCGTCATCTCCGAAGGTGACGGTGCCACCTTCATGATATCTTGATAGGGTTGCAAAGTTATTGATGTCCCAAGTCATATGCCTTGAGCAACCGCTATCAAGATACCACAAACCTCTACGTCGTTGGGCTTTGGAAAGTACCTACATCATTTAAAAATAGTTGATTTTGGTACCCAAACTTTCTTGGGTCCTTGAAAGTTAGTGTTACGAACCCAAACATTATGATGTGATGCACTTAGTCTATCATAGCAAAATTAGCTAAGTGTCCTTTCCTTCCACAATGTGGCATGTGTACACTTTTCTATACATGAAGCATGTGTATGTGTAGTAGTGTGAGCATGCTTTTGGGTTTGCTATGTTGTTTAAGTTGTGTAGCATGAACATGAGCATGAGCATTTTTCTTGGGGCTTGTTTCTTAGGAAACATAGCCTCAATCTTCTTTTTATCAAATTCACTACACTTTTTCAAAACAACATCTAATGAGTCTAATCTTTCCTTAAGCATGGCAATCTCATTAGAATCAATTAGTGGGGCCTTACCCTTGCAAGAAGTCTTATATTTTTCAAAATCATTTTTAGTAGTGGTCAAGGTGGAAACTAAATTATCCTTTTCTTTTGTAAGATTTACAACTAGAATACTAAGTGATTCATTATCCTTTTTCATTTTCAAATACTTTTCTTCATGAAATCATAATTTTGAGAGAGTTCCATAAATGCTTCACTTAACTCATCATCATGGATAATCTTCATCAAGAAAAGTTGGGGGGTTTACCTTGCTTGTGCTCTCATTTGCCATGAAGCACATATTGGCGGTGTCAATCTCCTCCTCGGATTCACTTTCGTCATCCCATGTTGCTTTCATAGCCTTTTTCTTGTATGGCTTCTTGGATGAAGATGGCTTTACTTTGTCCGGACACTCCGCTACTATGTGTCCCGGCTTTTGGCAATTAAAGCAAATGATCTTCCTTTCTTCTTGCCTCCTTGCCATCTCCTTCTTCCTTGGAACTTTGCCTTGTTGTACATCCTCCGGACATTTTTGACTAGAAGTGAGAGCTCCTCGTCATCTTCTTCTTCGTCATCTTCGTCGGAGTAGGTAGCATGACTTTTGAAGGCAATGGTCTTCTTTTTGGTAGGTGCCATGTCCTCTCTTGCCTTTCTCTCCATCTCATGGGTCTTCAAGTTACCAATGAGTCCAATGAGCTCAATCTCATCTTTGTCATTGAGTTCCTTCAATGTTGTAGCTTTCACTTCCCATGATGGAGGGAGAGCCCGGATGATCTTTCTCACCCTTTGGTCATTGTTGATTTCTTCACCTAGAGAAGCAAGACCATTAGTAATCTTTGTAAACTTAGTAACCATATCATCTATGGTTTCATTCTCTTGCATGCAAAAATTTTCATATTGGGACCGAAGAAGGTCTATCTTGGCCCTCTTCACTTGTGATGTCCCCTCATGTGTTACTAGCAAATGGGTCCAAATCTCATAGGCGGATTTGCAATGGATGACTCTAGCTATGTCATCATCATTGAGGGCTTGTAGGAGTGCATAATGAGCCCTAGCATTGGCATCAAACTCCTTGGTCTCAATTTCGGACCAAGTGGATTCATCACCGGGGGGTACACTAAATTGTTTAGTCACGGCCTTTGCAACTCGACTACCTAGAGATTGCAAGAAAACGGTCATCTTAACCTTCCATATGGGAAAGTTAAGTCCATCAAACTTAGGTGGGGTCTTAATTCCATCGGCCATGTTTACTATGTGGAATGAATGAAGTGATTAGCAATATAAGGATCTCTCTAAGGTTGTTAAGCCAAATCCTAGAGTCCAAGCTCTGATACCAATTGAAATACACCTAGAGGGGGGTGAATAGGTGTAATTGCTAATCTAATGCTCTTTTTAAATTTTACTTAAGTGAGTGATGCAACAATCTCTCAAAACACGACTAAGAGCCGAATACCCCTTGCGAGGTTCTGAACTCCTTCCTCCCAATTCCCCTTAAATGGGTTAGAGGTGCGCAATGCAACCGTGTTGTATTGAGGTGTGATCGAACAATTTCAAGTATGAAATGCGATGATGAAATGCACACAAGTATTGTATCAAGAATATTGAAAGCAAGTAAAATAAACAAGTAAGGATAGCACAAGTAAAGGTTAGTTCACAAGCAATAAATTGGAAGTAATTGAAGCAAGAAATTAAGCAAGAGGAACGCCAAGCCAATCGCAAACAAAGTGATTTGTTTCGAGGTTCGAGCCCGTAGCTCTAGTCCCCGCCTTCACCTCCGTGAAGGGTTTCCACTATCCCCTTAGGATCCCGTACAAGTTAGGCCTCCAAAGACCTCAAGCCCGTAGCTTCACCTTACAAAAGAAATTCCCCTTAGGAACTTGTCTCCACAAGAACAAAGAATTACAAATTGGTGATCTCAACTAGACCACAACACTCTTTCTCTTTTACAAACACTCTCACACTTTTACAACTTCACCTATAGAAAGAATATGAAATTTTTGGCTCTATGAAGTGTTTGTGAGAAAAGCTTCAGTTGTAGAGTGATATTAATCAAACAACAACTGAAAATCAAACTTAAAAGAATGGAAATGAAAGCTTTAACTATTTTTCTCTTTCTCTTGAAAAACAATGAAAACTTGTATTTTTTTTTAGTAAATAACTAAGGCCTATTCCCCACTATTTATAGGGAGAGAATAGGTTAAAACCCTGATTTTTCCTGCTAAAATCTTCTGCAAAAGCACCCCAACAACTCCTAAAAACTCTGTTAAAGAGAAACCCAAAAACAGTTTTTCAGAAATGCCCAAAGAGGAAAGAGCCGTTGGGCTTGTTGCAGGCTTACCGGTCGACTGCCGGTCGACCGGGTCTCTGCTGGCAAAAAGAGCCGTTGAGGCTCCGGTCGACTGCCAGTCGACCGATCTCACAGAAGGAAACACAGTTTCCTTCTATCGGTCGACCGACCCAGTCGACCGAAAGATACAGAGAGCAGACCACAAAATCAGTCGACCGATATTTTAGGGTCGGTCGACCGGCAGACATGCACAGCCTCGTGCATGTCTGGCCACAGCAGCCGGTCGACTGATATTTAGGGTCGGTCGACCGGTCTCCCTGGAAAACAGTTTTCTGGGCAGATTTTTTGAGTTAGAAAAATTTGTAAAAATTCCTTTAAAAATCTTAAGCTAAGTGTTATGCTGAAAATAGTTTATATACATGTATTTAAACAAGTTTTGAAGATATAAGGCTTTGGTACATGTATGTATAAACTAAGGCATAAACCTAGAAATAAATATTTTGAAAACATAGAAACATACAAAACAAATGTGTGTGCAAATCCTAGAGCCAAAATTTACATATCCTATCTTTAACAAAACTACACTTACAAGCTTCTAGGTCTTCAAGACTTCAACATGGGCAATCTTCACTTGATCTTCAATATTGCACTTTGAGCCCAATTTGACTTGTCTTGAATCCAATAGCTTGTATTTGAGTCCAAAATCTTTGTATATGAGTGAGAGTACTTCTAGTATGATAATAAACCTGAAACACACTTTAAACAACAAATGATATTAGTACAAATAACTAATATGTTTTGTAATCATCAAAATACACTAAACATGGGTTGATTGTAACCTTGGGCCAACACTTGTTTGTTTTCATTTCATAATGAGTAGCTAAATCATTTTTTGGGCTCATGATTAGGCAAGGATAGTGTGAAGTTTTTGCACAAGTATTATGTAAAAGAGGAAGGTTTAGAGTCAACCTTTAGTGCTTGATCACTTCACAATGTAGTTATATGATTGATGTATCCTTTCCAATCTCCGTTATAGCAATGGCTATACCGGGTCGATCCTCGAGGAGAGCTCACGATGGAAGTTTTACGGTCCGTAGTGAAGAAAATAAAACGAAGATTCTTCTTTGTATTTACACAAATGCAAGAAGCATGGAAAGAAAATGAAAGAATTGGTGGATTTGTGCATAATGGAAAGAAATCAAAAGAACTTTGGAAAGTGTATTGCTAAGAAAGAAAGCTATTGAAGAATTCTTTGAAGAAAACTTTAGATGAGAAAGGCCATGGCTAGCTAACTTTACCACTTCGCTAACTTACTAAGCTCAATGGTGATGCTTGATTGCCTCATGTTGATTCATTGGCAATAGAGATTACTTTGCTTGTTTGTTCAAGTACTTTACCATTTGGAAGATGAGTGTCCCTTTAGGTCTTAACTTGTAGCCTCATTGATTCATTGGCTCTCAAGATAGATTTTCAATAATGAACTCTAGGAGTGACACTCAATGGATGCTAAGGAAGAAGATACAACATTCATTAAACATTCAAGACATAACAACAAATTAGCTTGAAGTAAAGAAGTTGTTCTACAAGTAGCATATGTTTGGTGATCCATCTCCATGTTCCATCAAGGCTCTTGTTCTAGACAAGGCTCTAAATGAGGCACACATGAGTCATATGGAGTTTGAACAAGCATTTACCAAGTGAAAACAACTCTACTTCCTTGGAAAGCAAAAGAAACTCTAACAATGCGAGTATAGAAATTAGCAATCATCCAAAGAGATAGAAATTAGCTAGGTAAGTTGTTAGCTAGCCATGTAAGAGAGATTTAGCTATCCATTGCACAAGAAACAAAACAACAATTCATGATGTAAAGCAATAGAAGTAAAGCAATAGAAATGCACTAGAAGTAAAACAAGAAAGTAAAGCAAAGTAAATCAACGTACTAGAGATTGTAAAGAGAAGAATGAAGCTTTGATTAATCCTTGCTTACAAGTAATGTCACCTCCTTGCTTACAAGCTTTCAACAGCACTCTCTTTTCTCTCTTTGACAAAATCTCTAGGAGGAAGAAGAGGGAGACTAAAACCTAGAGAATACTAGAACAAAATACAAGACTTTCCCCTAATTTCTCCTCTCTCTTCTCTGCTCTCTTGTGCAAGCCCTGGTCCTGTATTTATAGGCCTCAGAGAGAAGCATCTAGAGCCCAGGTTGTTGGAGAGAAATCTGGGCCCTAACCACCCTGTAACTGCCGCAGATACGCGGGAAAGCGCGGCAAAATCTTGGCCGTTCAGGCCAGATTTTCTAGTACAGGTTTGTTATGAGTTTGTTATCCACGTGGCCTTCTGGAAGATTGAGTTGGCGCGAGGATCTCTCCTGATTCTGGATTCAAACTTGGGCTCTTTTGGGCTTTGAATTAATCTCTTTATTATTGCTAATTAAAGAGATTTTGGGCCTTTTTCTCTTTTAAGATGTGGACCTGCAAAAATAGAGAGAAGATGATCAAAAATCATATTTTTATTGACAATTTGCATGGTATGGAAGTGGTAAAATATGCAAATATGTATAAACAATCAGCTCACTAATTGATGTTTCTACCACTTCTCTCTCGATTGAATTGATGGAAGATCTCTCTTGAATCATAATGCCTAAAGTTAATTTTTATTCTTGAAAGCTGATGATGATGCTCTTATTTTAAAACTTAGATTTTCAAGGCACAACTATTTGTAAATCGTTTTTAATCCATACTTGCTTCCTCGCACTTGATGGTTTAACATTCTATTTTTAATGTTGTGTTAAGAAAGATCTCAAGATTTGATCTGAAATCATCTCTTTTGTTTTACTTGAACACTAAAAGAAATTAAGCTCTTTTGCCTATGATAAAAGTGATGCACTAAAATTATTCTTGAGATAAGTAGTGAAGTAAATAAAATTAGTGAGCCAGATCTTCTCCTTCTTATATTATAATCAACCAAACAATTTCAAGCTTTTAAATCACCTTCTCCAAAGCCTTCTCTAAATTTTAAGTTTTTCTTTTAATCATTTTCCTTCTTTCCATTCTCTTTTCAATTAAAAATGAGCACAATTCTTTGTTACCAAACAAAACACCGAAAAGCTTTCATCGCATTCCTCCTCGTGGACACGACCTGTTAGCCACAAGCTACACAGTAATTTCTTAACTCTTTGATTTTTACAAACAATTCACAAGGATGCATATGACTTAGGGTAACGAAAGAGACTATATAAAAATTCAATTTTAATCCTTACCTAAAATTGATAACAATTATTGTACAAAGATTAAGTTCAAGAATGAATAAAAATGATAATCCTAAGACTTATAGATTACTTAGTTTCTTCAAATATATTTCAAATATTTCTTTCCTTTTTCAAAATTAAAAATAAAAAAATAAAAAATAAATTAATTAATTAAATCACTAACATTTTCCTTTTATGGATTTTGTGGGTGTAATCAGCTGAAAATCCTCACGAGATAACACTCGTCCTCTAGGGGTAACCTAGAGGTTTAACGGCTTGTTGTACGTGCTAAGTGCAACCGTGATGCCTACGAAAGTGAGTTAGGATAGGTTAATTATTCTTTTATTTTTCTTTTTTTTTTACTCGAGGACGAGCAAAAAGATAAGTGTGGGGTGTGATAGGTAGTAAAAGGTGCATATTTATCATTACATTTACCATCATATTTTCCTATTTATTCTTTTATTAAGCACTGTTACTAATGTTTTATTGTTGAATGTTGTGCAGGCCTTGAGTAATTAAAAAAATAAGAAATAAAGTACAAGTGAAGCCCAATAGCCTAAGAATCTCACAAGCCCACATGCATAATTAATTTTAGTAGTTTAGAAGCTTCTATCTTATCTAACCTAATCTAAACTTGAATTTTAAATTATTAATTTAAAATCTAAGGGAGGAAGAGGAAGGATAAAATAGAACTCCTAATTGCTAATGAGAAGGAAGAAAAGGATAAGATTGATTCTTATCCTTAAACAAAGATGGACTTCTACTTAAACCTGGTTGCTTGCAATACAAGGATAAAGATAAAGAGAACAAATCCTTTTCAAAATTCAGATTTTTGATAACTTGCTTCCTAAGTTATCCCGAGTTTTCAAGATAGAGAGTCTGAATACAAAATCCAGAAGGAGGCGCCCAGATGAACAGATTAGAAGAGGCCACGCAAGAAAGCGCGTGGCCATTGGCCATGCTATGGCCGCAGAAACGCGGCTATGCCGCGTTTCCGTAGCCGTTAGGAGGAATCTGGTAACGCGGTTTCATGGGAGAGTTGTACTGGGACTTTACGTCTTATATCTTCTATAAATACCCCTTCAGAGCAACAGAGAGGGGGGAGCTGAAGCTTAGGGTTTTTTTTATATCTTTTCTTCTTTTCGAATTTCTTGTATTATTCCATTTTTGTTATTTGGAGAAGAACATTATTGAAGAAGAAGAGCTTTGTAATTGGCAGGTGACATCCAATATAAAATTCTTTATTCTTCTTACTTTTCTTGTTTTATAATTCAATTTATTTTTTTTGCTTTAGCTTATTTGATTTTCTTCTTTTAGTTTCCATGCAACCTTTCTCATTCATAATAAAAATTGAAAATAAAAATAAAAAAATGAATAACTATTAAACCTATAGTTTGCTAATCTCTAGATCAACCTACTTTAGTTTAAAAGATGAACTGATTGACATCTACTAGAAACCCAAGAATTATATTGATGTTCTTGAAGATGAATCAATAATTAGGTTTAACTAATTTAGGTTGTACTTGTTAAATGATTACTCATAGATCATATTTAAATACTTTGATAGCAGAATTTTAAGTAAAAACTTCTCTTATGCTATACTTTGAAATTAGGATGAACTATAGTTTAATGTTTATTAATGCACACTAATTAGGGTTCCAACATTGTTATTCATCTTACTTGATTCTCAATCAATGACCTAAGATGGATAATTCTTCATTCAATATGATGTTCACTCTTTGAGACTAATACTTTGGATTATGGTAGATGATTAGTAGACTATACTTCTTTTGCTTGATCACTAATTCTCATAATCAATCTCTCTTTTTCTTCTCCAAGTGAATTACAGAGAAGATCGTTTCGAAAAGCTTCCATCGCATCCTTCCCTGTGGATCGATCCGTCTAGCCCTTGCTACACGTTACCTTGAAATGAGACTAAGATTTTTTAAACTATTTCCAATACAATTTTCCTAACTCAATCACTAATTCTAGTTTCACCGGAAGCTAATTCTAGCTTTGTTGGAAGCTTTCTTGATAGCTTCTCATGAAGCTCTTCATAGCTCCACAGAGAGCTAACTTACAGCTTCGCCCTAAGCTAATTCTAGCTTCGCCGGAAGCTTTCTTGATAGCTTCTCATGAAGCTCTTCATAGCTCCACAGAGAGGTAAATTATAGCTTCAGCGGATGCTAATTCTAGCTTTACCGGAAGTTTTCTTGATAGCTTCGCATGAAGCTTTTCATTGCTCCATAGAGAGCTAACTTACAGCTTCTCCTGCAGCTAATTATAGCTTCGCTAGAAGCTTCCTTGATAGCTTCTCCGGAAGAGGCTAGCTCCGCATAAGAAAGTAATCGCCCCACTAAATTAGTGGGGGGAGTTAATGGGTAGTTATACCCATGATCCTTCATTAACAAGAGCCATTGAGAGAAATTAATGGGTAGTTACACCCATGATCCCTCATTAAGAGGAACAATTAAGGCAGTTAATGGGTAGTTACACCCATGATCCCTCATTAAGAGGTGCCAATTAAGTAGAGTTAATGGGTAGTTACACCCATGACCCCTCATTAAGAGGAGCCAATTTAGGAGAGTTAATGGGGAGTTACATCCATAATCTCTCATTAAAAGGAGACAATTAAGAGAATCATAACTCCCTATTGAGCCTATAGATAGCCCATTAGTAGGCTTGACTCAGGGTCTTAAAAAGATTTAAGTCCAATAAGCTCACGGTCTTGAAGAATTCAAGTGACACTTTTTGTGTACTTAGTAATGATTCATGAGATATATGATTTGTTTTCATGTTTTGAAGGATCTTTAACTAGTTTTTTAAAAATTTCTTTAAACTAGTTATTTATTCTTCACTTGGTAGTGTTTTCAATTTACAACTATTTTAAAATCTTATTTTAAAAAACTTCTACCCTTAAAGGGCGATTGGATGGGCGATCATACCTTGTATGCTCAAAATTTAAAATATTTTAAACATGTGCATGAATAGGGTGGTAGGTATGAGTTATACACATAATTTTTATGGAATTTTATTCTTGTATACTCATATGTGTTTTCTTATATATGTAAGTTTCAAATTTCAAATAGTATCAATTTCAATTGGTATTTCCATTTTCATATATATATATGATGTGATTGTGCTTGTTTTACAATATCTTTACATTCTTAAAGTACAAATTATGTTTATGCTAAGCTTGACTTAATTTTAAATATTAATTGGTATCTTAATAAGCTAATGCATTATTTTCAATTGATATCAAATATACTTCATATTTTACCTTTTAATTGGTATCAAAAATTTACAAGATATTTCAATTGGTATAAAAAATTTATAATGTTTCACTTTCATTGGTATCAAAAATCTACTATTGATAACTTAAAATTTAGTTTATTAATAAGTGGTACCAACTTTTATTTTGTCAACTACTATTTGATTTCATTAGTATCAAATTTAATTTATTGACTTCAAGAAATTTCAAAATTTGTTGATATGGATAGCCTATATGCAAGGGGAGCTTAACATCCTCTCTATATAAAGATTCATGTTGAGTGTATCTCATATTGAGGAGTTTGACATTTCTTCTTTATGTGATACACGCGTGTAGGGGAAGCTTAACATCTCCACTTATGCATTGTATATTATACTTTATTTGGGTTAGGGTCTTGTCATCCCTTCTTCATGTAATACATGTATACAGGGGGAGCTAACTTTACGTTTCTCCTCTTCATGAATGTATATCACATATATATCTTTATTGTTTGATTTATTTTCGCCCCTTTGTTGATGAATTGACAAAAAAGGGGAGAATAATTTTGAGAGTTTATATATGCATGTTTATTTTCTTGTTTATGCAAAAAGGGGAGAAGAACTTGGTGATTTTATGCATGTTTATTTTCTTATTTATGCATATATGTTTTGTTTAAATTATACACTTTATTGAATATCTTTATTCGTTTAATGTTATGCATAAGTTAAGGGAAAGCTTCTATAAAGCTTATCTTTAATTCATGCATATATAACTTTATGAGTTTTGTCATCATCAAAAAGAAGAGATTGTTGCCCCCAAAGGCCCATCACTCTAGTTTTGGTGATGATTAACTCAAATAGTCATTGTACTAATGATCTTGTGCTTGTATAGTTTCAGATATTTGATCAATATCTTAGTAAGTGTTAAGCTTCAGAAAAAGATTCGAAGTCAAGTTTTGGAGCTAGTATATGTTGCTTCAAGAGCTCGCGCATCAAGATTGCATCAAGTACTCAAGATGAGTCTAGCTCTTTGGGGCAAGGTTTAGACCAAGTCAAGAAGGAGAAGAAGATTTTCAAGAAGACTTGAGTCATATCTGTTAGTGTTAAGATTTATTTTTAGATAAATGTAAAGGATAGATTAGTTGTGGATTAATCAAGTTCATATACACACACAAAATTTTATGTGTTTTCATAAAATAGTTTTGATTTTAGAAAATGCTGTTTTTATTTTGAGCTTCATAGTATACATCTTTTTGTTTCATGAATAGAGTTCATCAAAATGAGTTTATATAGTTTATATGTGTTTTGGATTTCATCCATACACAATGTTGGTTCAAATATTTAGAAAAACTTATTTGGTGCTGCTATATCATATATTTAAGTTTTGGATTTATCAAAACTTATTTTAGAGCTTATTATCAAAAACATAGATATTTCATCTCATATGTGTAGTGGATCATATCCATACACACTAAGCTTCAAAAGTATTTAAAATATCTTGTTTTTATATTTGGAGAAGTTTTGAAAAATCGTTTTTCAATTTGGAGATTGATTTGAAAAATAAAGATTTTTGTTTAAGGCTTACAAAAATGGTTCAAATATTTACAATGTGTGTTGAATTTTGATCGCACATATTTGTACTTCAAAGTATTTCAAGAACTAATTTTTTTAGATTTTATGTGATTTTATGAGATTTTATTTGAATTAAATAGACCAAGTTTTAATACCCAAGATTTGCTGACCAGGCCTACTAGCGGTCGACCTGGCTGTCAACCGATGCGCACAAAATGTGCACAACCATATTGGCTTGAGGGTCGATCGACCGGGCGGTCGACCGCTATGGCCCCCATTGATCGGTCGGTCGACCGTCCAGAGAGCTGTGCTCTCTGGATCTGGCCTCGGTCGACCGCCTGGTCGACCGGTAGGTTAAAGCCCAGGCACGGTCGGCCGGGTGATCGACCGGCAGGCTGCAACGGTCAGAAATTTAACCGTTGACCAGTCGACCGACAAGTCATTCTGACCTGATGTTTGACCCCAATAGCTAGTTTTTGGGACTCTATAAATTGGGGCTGTTTTAGATAAGATTTTTAGAGAGTTTCAAAGCTAGTTTTTTTCATCTCTTGTAGAGGTTTTCTCCATTTATTTTAGAGCAAATACTTCCATAAAAAAATGAAAGTTTTCAAGAGTGTTTTTTAAAAGAGATTTCTTGAGTTTTTCACCACAAATCTATCCTAGTTTTTCTCACACATACTTGAGTTTTCTATTACTATATCAATCCTATAGGAGCTTTGTTGTGAGAGTGTTTTTAGGTGATCTAAGTGTAGAGATCACCAAAGTGTTTCATCCTGTATTTGAGGAGGCGAACTTGCGGGTTCGTGTTGTTTTGAGTTCTTATGGGAACTCGGTGTAGAGGTGTAGCCTCGGCAAGCTTAGTGTGCTTGCGTGTGTTGTTCTTGCAGGGACAAGAGAGGGACTAGTGAGTCGAAGAGTTATAAAGTGAACTCGTTGTAGGTGTTGCGGTACCGAGTGATCCAGTGGGATCGATTCTAGTGGAAATCCTTTATAGTTGAAGGCGGGGATGTAGAGTAAGGGTGCTCGAACCTCAAAATAATTCTCCCGTGTTTGCGATTACTCTCTATATCTCTCACTTGTGTTTATATATCTTGCATGCTTACATTGCTTATCTCTTTATATACTTGATATATCATATGCTTAATTGTTATATGCTTGGGATTGTTTGCTCACACTTTTATTCAACCAAGAGAGCCATAGTGGCACCTCAAATCTTAATCCAGAGTAATCTTAAGGAGATAGTCTAGAGCCCTTCACTGGGAATTCGGCTACACTCTTGTGTTATACTTGGTGTGTTTAACTTAATAGTTTTAGTTTGCATTAATAGTTTTTAATTCCGTAGTTGTTTTGCATTAGATCAGCTAGTCACCTATTTACCCCCTCTAAGTGACCTACAATATACTTCTTCAAACTCTCGGATGAAGAAATATGCATCCTCAGACTCCATACCAAGAAATCTAGGAATGGTGCGTATAAATTGTGGTTTCAGCTCAAAATTGTTACCGTTGGTATCTCGTAACTAAACGCAAGATGGAAGTGATGTTCTAACTGGGTAAAACTTATCTTGAAGCGACACATGGTTGGCCATGATTGGAATAAACTCAGGAGGTGGTGTAGGTGCAAGTGGAGTGTTCCTAACTAACCTTGATGAAATTGAATTCTTGAACCACTCTTGCATGCACAACACAAACAACGTTCATCCAACAAACAAACATAAAAAGAAAAAGATCAAACAAGGGAAAAAAGAAAAACAATCTCCAAGCCTAGCTAGTATATCTGGATCTAGACGACCCATAATTGGGCAATTTCTCGGGGGAGATTATTGTATGAATCCGACTACAAGTTAATCAGTTAGGGAGGGGCAAAATACGATGGGAGGTATCCATGCATAAGCAACGGGCCTTAATTATGCCAAACCATGGTATCTTTGAGGCTTAAACTTTTAATTCCTAACCTAAAATACTGATCCACAAGAGTAAGATTCAAAAAAAGTTCCACTGTCAGTTAATCTCCTAATGAGTTCGGATGTCCCTAGGGGCCAATGTTTATCAATTTCTAAATTAGGCTTGGGATTGTGAGTGCTTGAAAAGTTATTTTTAGGATAAGAAAGGGTGATGAAATCCCACTTTATCTTGTTTATTTGGGTGGTGTCCTTAAAATTGATTTGTCCAAGTGTACAAAATATATCAAATAAGATTCACTCAAAGTGAATAAATCAACTAAAGAGTGAGTCGTATTCTACATGTTATGCTCACGTACCTTACTCCAGCACTCTTCAATAGTAAAGTAAAGGAATTCTAAAGACAAGTGCTTAGAATGCAAATGTCTAAACAAATTTTTAATTTTCAACAAGCTTTTTACTGTTGGTTTATTAAAAGAATCCTGGTGATGACACACAAGAAAATCAATTATTGCAGCAAGCAGATTTTTGCAATACAAACAGCACTGAAAAAGGTTTGTCAATAGTCAACTCAATATTGCTACGGAAACACGGCCAAAGTCGCGTTTGCGCGGCAATCTTGAGGGTACTTGGTCTTTACTTTCTAGAGCAGAGGCCCAAAACCACATATATGTTTTTGTAGTGCTTGTTTTTTTGTTTTCAAAACTTGTACCCTGCAATAGAGAAGAAAAATCGTTTTGTTCAAAAATGTGTGGAAACAGTTACCCTCCCCAGTAACAGCACCAAAATTTGTTCGAGATAGAAAAGAGTTCAAGTTCAGAGCAAACCATGTTGGTTAATATGTCTATGTTCAAGCCCTGAGATTGTATTTATGTGCTCTCTCGAGCTACCATATTAGCAAAGAGATATAACGAGTCATATCCACAGGGAGGGTATGCGATAGAAGCTTTATCCAATTTTTGTAGTTCTTGTTTTTGAAAAGAAACAAAGATTCTTCTTTGTTTAAGAATGAAAGAAAAAAAGTAAAGGAGAATGTTGAGGAGTTATGGTTGTTGTGGTTTAAAGAAAAAGAAAACAAAAATAGGAGATGCGAGATGAAAACGCCGAATGGTTTAAAACAAAAAAAATAAAGCAGCCCTGTTTAGAAAGGAGACAAGATTTAAAAAGAGAAAATAAGTTACTTTTTAAGAAAAAAGTTTATAAAAGAAAGATCATCACTAACTAACAATTTTACACTACTAACTTACTAATCATTTGAATGAATTGTGGCTCATGTGGATTCATTGACAATATGTCCATCTTGGTTCATCAAGTTTAAAAGATAGCCCAATTATTGGAGTGTTCCTCTCTTAACTTGGTTATGTGGCCTCCTTGGACATGGGCTCTCAATAGATAAACAAAAATGGAACATAAGAGTTGAGATTCACAAATTAACAATGCATAACAATAATGTCAAGTTTATTAAATCATCGAAGCCATTGTTCTGCTAAGTATGAAATAAGAAGCTTATGCATTAAATTGTTAGCATTTCAAGATAAATCCATCATCATGTTCCGTCAAAGCACTTGCCAATTTGGCAAGGCACTAAAGAGACACACATGAGTCATTTGGAGAGAATCACACAACTTCAATAAAATATCACTCATCTTCATTGGGAATCAAGAATACTTGTTAAGCACAAGATTAGACATTAGCTGCATCCAATGAATCACATGAGTTGTATCATCAAAGAGTAAGTAATTAGTAGTGTTTGAGGTTAGTTAGTCATGTTAGAGAGTTAGCTTAACATGGAAATGTAAAGTATGAAAGAAAGCATGGTTACACTAATTGTAACAAAGTAAAAAGCTTGAAAATAAAGCAACAAGAAACTACAGGAGAAAGAACATGTAGCTTTGCATTGATTGTCACTTTCAGATACAGAATTCTCACTCTCTCTTTTCAGAAAGTAAGAAAGAAAAATGAAAATACAAGAGAACTCTAAAGAAATCCTAAAGAAATCCTAAACTTTTCTCTTTATTTTCTAATTATTTTTTAACTGTTGCACTCAGAGGCCCTGGGGGTCTTTATATAGGCACCAACACTAGTCCCTCTCCATCGTGGCCGTAGGATGAAATGCTGCATCAACAGCCACAAGATTGCCACGGATCCGTGGCCAGAGCCATATTTTCACATTAAAATCTTGGCCGTTACGCCAGCGACATCTCTGACAGCCTGGCTCTGTCATGATATCATGTATAAGCTTCTAATAACCTGAAAATATTCTCTGATTCGTTACAAGTTTGGGCTTCTTGGATTGGGCTTCAAATAATCCTCTTTTAATCTTTTTTTAACTAGGATTTGGACCTTCTTCTCCATTAGAGTGTGGACCTAAAAATTCAAAGAAAAAGCCATTAAAAATAGTATTTTTATTGACGAATGTATAGGAAATGTGATGAAAAATAATAGAAAACTAAATACTAACCAAATGTATTTTAAAATATGTATGTAATCTCGTATATTTGAAAGTGTGAAAAATTCCTGAGATCGCCTTGAGCGGATACAAGTTGAACAAAAAAATTGAGCACATGCAATCCTAGAGATTTAACAAAGATTTAGATCGTACCATTGAGATCTCGCTGTATTGATCTCATTAACAATCTTCTTTTGTGAATTGGGAAGCTGCCTTGAACACCTCGCAATTTTCTATTGTATTACCAAAGTGCTAGATTAGATCGAGGGTGGGCTTTGAACTTTTGATCTCTCTTTTAGCTCTTTTCTGCCACCTTTTAGAAGCTAAGGTTTTCTCCTTTTGTTTCTTCTGTATGATTTATACGCGGCAAAGAGCTATATGAGATTATATATAAGTTACAATAGGAACTACTAGGAATCAAATAAGGATCAGACTTCTAATAAAATTAGGAAACTCTAATTCAACTCGAATTAAATCCTTAATTTTATAAATTATAATTCAGTCCACTAAAAAATTATAATTGCACTTCTTTTCTTATCTCAAAACTACTTTTGATATCCTTATTATTATATGCATAAAATCTCCTCACGTTAAGATTTTCAGTGTTCGTCGATTAAATTAAATTACTGACAACTTTATTTAATCGACATCTTATTCTTGATACCTACCACTTAACTTATTTGTCATGTCGGATAAGTAAATTCACTTGCAGAGTTTGACATGCACAAAACTTATAAGCTTCTCAAGACAACATCATCATTCCCTCCTACCAGGATGCGGATTCCGTCAATGAATAAAATCCATATTATACATTACATTATCACTCAACTCACTAAGCTATTGACTCATAAAAGAATCTCACTTCTTAATGAATCAAAATGACAAGTATAATATGCATATGTCTATTAAACATTTCAAGATTCAGAGTTTAGGCACTCATAATAACCATGAGGTGTTAATTTTCTAATATAATCATCATCTAAAAAATTATCTCGACTTGATCATGTCCAATACACATAAAGTGCACTAATGTAATAGTCCAATACATCAAATAGTCTCCCATAGTTAAGATAGACTATTCTAGAACATTGTATTACAACCCTACCGATAGTGTGTCCAGCTACATCTATGATTGTGAACCTAACTTATGTTCTATAGGGACTGATGATCTGATCTTCTGTGTGCAAGCCGAACTTTACACACAAGGTCATCTATAATATAGAACACAAGACACACATGTATATATTACAATCATTTGCCCATACATATTCTCATAAAAGAAAATAATATTATTAAATAATAAATCATATATTGAGTTCTAATACAAAAAGACTAAGGCTTTTAGTATATCTCCAACAATGTTACACCCTACGTGTATTAAAACATTTCCCATATATGTTGTAGTATAATCTGGTGGCTTAGTGTGCTTTGTAGATGGACCTGTATTGTTGTTTTGTAGTGTAAATCTATTAGTACTATTGGGGTGTGGCCTTTTCCAGAGGTTGTTGCTACTAGCTATATATTTGTGGTATGTATCATAATTTTCTTATTATTGCTGTTATATTAATTGAAGGCCAGAGCCCAGAAACAATACTACAAAGTACACTTAACAAGAAGGGAAGAGAACCCAGTAAACCGAACAAGATGTATTTAGTTATTTTTTTTGCTAATTAACTCACCTCCGATAGGATTCACCGGGAACTAAACTGGGGCAGCGTGGAGAGAGAAATAATGTCTATTGGCAGTGGACTCGAAGCGCCGACTTATGGGGAGCATTGCTCAACAATCTAAGGACCGGACCAATCAACCAATAGAGGGGGACAAGTACTCAGTTGATTTAATACAATAAACTTAACAAGAAGTGCTAAGTTGATTCCCTGTTGTTACTACTTTAGGAAATTATTTAGGAAAATCATCAAATCAACATCTCAGTGGATTCAACAAAATCTATAGAAGAAGATTATTTGTCCCCATTATGCAGTCGTGTAGCTAGAATTTTAAGCTCTGGCCGCGGCAGGAATCTGGCCGTTGAGCCAGCGTTTTGATCCCACGGTCGAGATTTGAGAGCCTCATCCTCTGGAGCCTATAAATAGACCCCTAGGGCCTCTGCGAAAAAGAGAGGAGAGAGAGAAGAGAAGAGCTTGTATTTTTGAGAGAATTGTAGGGATTTTCTCTAGTTTCTTTTAGTGCTCTTGTAATCTTCTTCTTCCTTCTAGAATTCTGCAAAAGAGAGAAAGAGAGAGTGTGAAAGCTTGTAATTGAAGGAGTGACAACTTGAATACAAGGATTGATCCATCTATCTTCTCATCTTTGCTAATTCTAGTGCTTTACTTTCTTGTTCTTTACTTTCTTCAAGCTTTACTTTCCATTGCATTCTCTTCTTCATGAATTGTTGTTTTCTTTTCATTGCAATGTCTAGCTAATTCTCTCTAACATGACTAGCTAACCACTAACTTTACTAACTTCTAACTTTTGGGTGATTGGTTTATTATGGTCTTGCAATTTCATGTCTTTATTATTCCCCAATGAAGATGAGTCACTTTAATTCTTGGCAATGCTTGTTGTAATTCCATATGATTCATGTGAGCCTCATTTAGAGCCTTATCTTTAGAACAAGTGCCTTGATGGAACATGGAGATGAAGCACCTAACTTTGCTATTGGTTTGTAGAACAATTTTCTTACTTCAATGCTAGCTTGAGTATGGCTTTGAATGACTAATGAATCTTGTGTCTTCCTCCTTAGCATTACCTTGAGTGACACTCCTTGATTCCACCATTGAAATTCTATCTCGGGAGCCTATGAATCAATGAGGCTACAAGATAAGACCAAGAAGATCACTCATCTTCCAAGTGGGATAGTATTTGACCAAACAAGCAAGACAAACCTATTGCCGATGAATCAACATGAGGCACGCATCACCCTATAAGATTAGTAAGTTAGTAAATTAGAAGGGTTAGCTAGTCATGGTTTCTTTTATCTAAAAGTCTTTCAAAGTTTTTCTTCTTAAGTTTTCTTTCAAAAGCTAGTCAAGTTTTCAAGTTCTTTTCACTTTCTTTTCCATTGGTTTTCTTTTCATGCAACAAATCCACGACAAATTTTCCCGCTACTTTTCCATGTCATTTTGTTTTTTTTGAACATAGAAGAACTCTCGTTTTCTTTCTTCACAACTTAACCGTAAAGCTTCCATCGCGAGCTCTCCCTGAGGATCGACCTGTAATAGTTCATACTACTATGGTGATTCGGAAGGAGTAAAGCAAAATTGAAGATACATTCTTGGAGTTTTTGAGCATCACTCACAAACGTAAAAGGTTGACTCTAAACCCTCTCTCGTTGATTATTAATACACTCCTTTCCGAACACTGAGCTATGTTTATAAAGAAATAAAAATTACATAAAATAAAAATAAAAACCTACACTAAAAAGAATGAAAAATTGGCCTAAAAATCTATCTCTGCTTCATTCTCCCTTGTAATCTCTAAAAACCTTGTATTTATAGGTAAACACCACATGGGGGAGAGCGTACGAAGATAGGGGGAGCAAACGCTCCCCCAACAAGCCTAACAAATCTGCAAAAACACAACTTTGGTCGTGTTTCAGCGGCCTGGGTGTGGCTGGGTGGCCACACCTGGGGGGTGTTGCTCCCTGGCTTCGCGATATGGTAATATCTCTTACAGGATTTGCAGTTTTGGGTCCTGAATTTGATGAAACCTCCTTTGATCTTCGGCTTTATCCAATTGATTTGTAAAGATCTTGTTTTAACCGCTTATTCAATTAGTTTTATCTTCTCTGATTTGCCCTGTTTTACCCTGATCTTTGATTTGAATTAATTCTGAATTAAATCAGAAGTTTGATGGGCATTTGGGCTCGTTTCTCTTCCCTCTCCCTTAGTAATGAGCCTTCATATAAATTAGACAATAAATATGATTAAAATTAGAGTTTATTATATAATGAATATGAGAATGTGATAATAAATATGCAGTATCTGTGACCGATCAAGTTCTCAGCTCTAACCTTTAACTACTACTTCAGAGCGAGCAATCTAGTTTAACATATCTAACACTTCTAGGATAAGATGGCGGTCCACACCCGTAACGTTCCATTCATGTGCCTAACCTTCTGTCCAGACTAAAAGGCATGGCCTTGGATTAGTTCTATTCCCTATCGCCTCCTTCACTCCATCATTTCGAGGAGATAACCAAGGCGTCCCTCACCTGACACGCCTCTCGCTGAGAGGCCAAGAAGAATAACCATTTCCTCCTCTTCATCAAATGAGGCAAAATGATAGCCCCAAGTCTTACATCAGCTACTTCCAGAACCAGCTTGCCAAGATTTCCAACTACGATGAAGATGTCTCAGCACTCGCTTTTATTAGTGGGTGATTGCACCCATATTCTTTATATTTATTATTACATTTTGATATTTAATTGTAATAAAACTCTAATTTTTAATCTATTTATTGTCTAATGGTGTACTGGTGATGATTAATGGAGAAAGAAAGGATATTCTCAAATCTGTCCCATTTAATTTGAATTTATTTGGATTTATTTTCTTAGCTTGAAGAATCATTGAGGATAATTGCAAATCTAGAGGCCAAGAGGAAATCCTATCTATATACAGTAAGATAACAGTTTGAGGGGATCCACGCGCTTCAAAATCTAGCCAAACAGCTAGATTCTGGCCGTGTTTGCTCGGTCAGATAGCGACCGTCAGGCCAGGAATTTGGTGTCATCCACAAGTGTTCTTCTCCTCACCATTTCACTTATAAATACCACTAGTTCAGAAGGCAAAGAAGAGAGAGTTAGGTTAGGGTTTTGCTTCTAGTTTAGATTAGGTTTAGCTTTCTTTTTCTTTTTCTTTTTCTTTTTATGTTTATGTAATCTTCTGTTTATTTATAAACTTAGCCTAGAGAGAGATTCATGAGAGAAAGAGAGAAATAATTATGTTAAAAGTGGCACCAATGTAATCTTACTCTTTCCTTTTATCATTTTTCAATTTAATCAGAGTTTACTTTATGTTCTTTTTCTTCTTGTTTTTACTTCACTTTTTGGTATCGATTGTTATCCATATGAATCTATAGCATCTGAATAGCTTTGCTATTGCGAGTGCCACAGATAGCTCATAATGGTGTATTACTTCTTTTATGTCTGTATCATTTCAACTTGCTCCTCAAACTTTTGATGATGTAATGTGGACGGAAACCAAATCCAATCTTATGGGCTATGTAGTGATCGCCTTCGATCCAAGGTAAGTTGATTAGTCTCTAAAACTGCATATTTCATACCACATCTTCACACTTATTTAATATTAAATTTTGCTAATAACACCTCTCTTGCATGTTTCTAGGTCCATGGTGTGCAATGAAGATGAAGACCCTAAATCACCATTTAATTGGTGATTAAAAGCCTATAAAGATAGCTATTGAATTTGGAGGGTGATTTCGTCAAAATCAGGGCCCAAATATAAAAATCAGTAAGGACATCCGATAGGGGGACATCCGGGAAGCGCGCGCAGGTGGCGCTGCATGCGCCTCCCAAGTTTTGCCGTGAAAATGCGACAAATGCCGCGTCTCCGCGACAATCTTGTGGAGCCGCGCACCGATATTCGGTGCGCGGCTCCGTACAGCCCCTTTGGTGCCCCTTTTGCCTATAAATACCCTCTTTGTGCTCTGAAGAGGGAGATATCCATAGAGTAGTATAGTTTAGGGTAGTTTTCATTTCTATGTTGTAGTTTAGTTTAGGTTAGGTTAGTTCTTCTTCTTCCTCTTTGTATTTTCTATTTTGTTTTAGATCTTGTAATAGGAGAGAGAGTGATACATGAGTGGAATGCAAGAGTGCTTGTAATAGAAGGTGACAAGCTATGAAAGGTGCTCTCTTTATCTCTCTTTATTTTTTATCCAACTCTTTTTACATGTTTAGTTAATCTTTTCTCTCATGACAACTAACTACTAACCACCAACTAGTCTAACTTCTTATTTGATAATTCACATGAATCTAATAGTGTCTACTTGGCCTTGCTCTTGTAAGATCCATTGATGGCTCATGATGATAGATTCTAACACTCTAACATCTAAATCTTTAACAAGCTAACATTACTTTATTTCATTCTTACTCTTATTGGGTTTTGATGATTTAAGTGTAGCTTGCACTTGTTAGTTGAATTTGGATGTGAAAGTTGGCATATGGCTCATGCTTTGAAACGCTCTTGAACCAAGGACTAGTGATGGTCAATGATACATGTGAGGCAACTATCACTAAGAGGTTAGCGTGTTGGTGGAGTCATTAGTAGTTAGTAGCCTGAGTCTTCTTTCTTTTTCACGTTATTTTAGATATAAAAACAAAACTACAAATACCATTCTTTTTTTATGTTTTTCACTTCTTCGTATTTCACCGTACTTCTTCTTTCATTCTTTATTTTCTTTTCTTTTCATTCTTTAAAACTTTAAAGAACCGTTAACATACACGTGAACATACCGTGTAAGTTTCTATCACCTCCCGTCCTTGTGGATTCGACTCGTTTTAGCCTCTATGCTATAACGGAAGTATCGAGAAAGCTAAAGCACACACACTTTAAATATCGATTTCAAAACATACACTTTTTGTGCGTGGTTTTCCCTGATCATAAGTCATAGCTACGGATCCAAAGGTAAAGTAATCGCCAAAGAGGTAAGTACACTTTTATGTTCTTTCTTTCTCTTTCTTTCTTCTTTTAAAATGACTTCAAAAACACCAACTATTTCTTCTTCTATTTCTTCTATTTTCTTTCTACTCTTCTTCTGACTTAACATAGTTTTATTTTCTTTTTCAAACAAAGAAGAAATATTTTAACTGATTTTAGTAAATTAAATAAGAATACTAAAATGCTTTTATCACATTACCTCCTTGTGAATTACGACTCACTTGGCCACTTTGCTACAGTGATAGTATAGAAGAACCTTAGCAACAATATTCTTATCATTTGTAAACTAAGTTTTTCTATGCATATTTCATCTCAATCAAATTTTGGTGTTATTGCCATGGAGAGACGATATTTCTTTTATTCTTACTAAATGGTTCATTTTTTTCTTCGCTATTTTTGTGTGTGGGGACTCATCTGAAGAAACCTTTTGCTTTAGAATACATATAAGTGATTTTGGGCATTTGCACTAAAAAGCATAGCCCATAAGCGCTCAGTTTTATCGCGCAAACATAACAAAAGCCGTGTTTTCATGAATTACTCACCTGCGTTTTATGTAGGGTGGTTGAATTGGAAAGATACAATTTTTGTAGTAGTTAGATTTTCTTACTAATTTAATTTGCACAGTGTTTTTAATACAACAGTAACTCATACTTGTAATTGCTTAAAAACATGGTTTAGACTTTGCATTCTATTGTATTCGTCTAATTTCGTTTACCTTTACATTGCTGTTGAAGAATGCTGGAGTAAAGTAGATGGGCATAGCATGTAGTATAGGAACATACTTGAGTAGTTTATATTGCTTAAGTGTTGCTTTCTGCTATATATTTGTATACTTACACTAAAATGACAGGGGCTTAACCTATAAACAAGATCAAGTGGGGGAGTCATTACCCTTTCTTAGCCCAAAAATTATCTCCTTACTCACTAACCTAGCCAAACTAAAATCTGAGTAGACGTTGGCTCTAGGGACTGTAAATCACCTAGAGGGGGGGTGAATAGGTGATAATGCTAATCTAGAAACTAAATGCGCTAAATGCAGAAGTTTAAATAAATTTTACAATCACACTTAATACAACACACAAGTGTAGCCGAATTCCCCGTGAAGGGCTCTGGACTAACTCCTCTTGATTCCCCTAGATATGGGTTGAGGTGCTATATGAAGCTCTTGTGGTTAAATACAAGTGAGGCAACACAAACAACCAAGCATATAATATGAATAGGCAATATGAAATAATGCAAGGCACAACACAAGCAATATATGATATGAATGAATGAATGATGCTTTGCACAAAATAAAGAGAGAGAGAGTTAGAGAGACAATGGATCAAACGCAAACACAAGGATATGTTTCGAGGTTCGAGCCCCTAGCTCTACGTCCCCGCCTTCACTGAGAAGAATTTCCAATCCACTAAGGAGTACCAAACTCCTCTCTCAACCTTACAATGCCACTGAGGCAATACAACCACAATCCACCTCCACCGAAGAGGGAAAAGGCCCGTAGCCAACAACCAAACACAATCACCTCTACCGAAGAGGGATCCAAACCAATACCACTCCGATCAACCTCTACCAAAGAGGGATACACAAATACAATGAGGGTTTACAACTTGGAGGCTCAACAACCTCAAACAATCTCTTTTTCCACAAAACAAGATCCTAATAGAATAGGATAGAAGATATAGCTCAAGTGTGGAAAACCAGTGAGATAAATGATATATGCAATATACATTCATGAAGAGGAAGATGTGAAGCTTCCCTACATAGATACATTACATGAAAGAGGGCTAACAAGCCCTAATTCACATAACGTACACTATGCAATGCATAAGAGGAGATGTGAAGCTCCCCTTACACACGTGTACCACATAAAGAAGAGATTGTCAAGCTCTTCAATACAAGATACACTCATCATGAATCTATATGTAGAAGAGATGTTAAGCTCTCCTTGCATATAGGCAATACTAATCAAAACTTTTAAATTATTTATCTTTAAACAAAATTTTGAGATACCAAATTTTAAAAACATTCAAATAAACATTTTGATATCAAAAGAGAGTATTTTTCTTTTTAAGCATATGATATCAATTTAAAATTTTATTTTCTATCATAAAGCAAGGGAGTGGAAATACAAATACCAATTATAAATATGAAAATCGAATTTTCTCCCCCTTTATGAAATACCAATAAAAGCGATGCATAGGCTTGAATTAAGATACCAATTGAAAATTAAATCAATTGAAACAAAGTTAAACCTTAAGCTTTAGCATAAACAAAACATATATATGTATGAAAAATAGATACCAATAGAAATTGATATTCTTTGAAATGCAAGCATACATATATGAAAATATATGAGTATACAATAAAAGTCAAAATTGATACCAACTGAAATAATTTCAATGATACCAATTGAAACAACAATAATGATCAAGTGTATACATCATATAACTACCACCCATTCATATTCAAGTTAAATTGATTTTCACTTTAAAGCATACATGAGCATGATCTCCCATCCAACCGCCCATGGATGGTAGGGGTTTTCAAAATTAGGTTTGAAAAATATAGTTTGTTTGAAAACTCTACCATATGAAGAATACGAACTAGTTAAATGGAAAAACTTGTTAACTAGTACGAAATCCTTCAAGTAAGGAACAAATTATTTTTCATGAAAAATGAAATCCACATAATAGTCAATACTCTAAGCAATTAAGCATAAATATGACTCATGAAAACAAACACATGAGTAAACAATAAATGTGAGTGTACAAATACAATGTGAAGATCATAATCATGAAAGATAGACAATAAGCTCAATATTCCTTGAAACATGAAAACATGAAAATCATCAAAACTATTTAATCTTCAAGGTATATGTATGTCCTATACAAACTAAAGTATACATACATATCCAAACACAACGAGTCCACAAAGATATATGCATGAAGGCACGTGGCTCAAAAGGATATACATGTATATCTAATAGTTTGGACAAGATAGACATATACATGAAGTTTAAACATGAAAGCATAAAACAAATCCAAAAAATAGGAATACAAGTTTAAAATGCATGAATCATCAAAACTAGACTATACTAGCACATCTAATGGGTTCAAATAAGCATTCAAGCTCAAACATATATAGATTTATTTGTGGCCCACTATATGCACAAATATATACCTAGTCTTAATGAAAACTAACATTTAAACATATATTCAAATCATGAAGCATCAAAACAAGATAAAATCATCATGAAAAACATAAACATGATTATTATGTAAATCCACATGTTATTAAACCTATGATAAACATGATAGCTAAACAAACGATGAGAACACAAAATAATAGACCATATTTAAACATGGGTGTCTCAAATACTATACCATGCATGTCAATGATCTAATAAACATGGCATTTTCATAATAATCTAAAAACATCAAATCATGCTAAAGATAATGAACATGAAAAGCATGTAAACAATAATTAGGAGCTAGGAATCGTTACCAAAACCTAGAAGGCAACTTCCCTTGTCTCCAAAATGTGGTGGTCTTCTCCACCAAACATCCCTTGAAAGTGATGCATCCAATTGATTTCCATGAAGCTCGGAACGCATCCACTCCAAGGTGCCGCTACCCTCACGTCATGCGAGAGCCCACACCTACATCATAAACAATAGGGGTGGTCTTTGGTACCCACAACTTTTTGGGTCCATGGGGGTTAGTCCCTTCTCTAACCCAAACAAACTTATTTGCTAAATTTGCAACATGTATTCTATCATAGCAAAATTTAGCAAGGTGGCCATTACGTCCACAATGTGTACAAGTGTATACATGAGCATACATGGTGTGATGGTGTCTGTGAGGAGCATGTGTACGCCGTGGAGGGTGTGCATGAATAAATGGAACTTGTTTCTTTTGAAACAAAGTTTCCAAACGTGTATGGCCCACAACACATTGGCTCAAAGTGGAGCCCAAACAATCAACACTCTTCTTAAGCAAAGATATATCATTGTTAATTAAAGAAGAAGTGTGGCATGCAATAGAATAGGTGTTCTAGGTGAAACTACCCTAGCATGGCAAACATGTGAATCTAAATCATTTTTCAAAGATTTATTTTTCTTTAAACAAAATTCTAGTTCTTTTGAGATAAAATCAATTTCATTTTTCAAAATATTGTTATCTCTTAAAATAGAATCTACTTTAGAAGATAAAACCTCATTATTTTTCAAAACAACATGGCAATCATTTTTAGATTTTAAAAACTCATTTTCTTTAAGTGCAAGATCTAGTTGAGATCTCAATGAATCCCTTTCATTATAGACCTCAACCTTCTCTTGTAAAACCTTGTCAAGTCTAGAATGCAAACTTTTATTTTCTTTTTCAATTTCTAGACTTTTCTTTTTCAAAATCTTATATTTTTCTAGGAGTTTTTCACAAACAATGGACAACTCTTCATTTAAAGCATTGGCATCCATATAATCATGATCATCAAATGAAGAGCAAGCACTATCTAGTTGAGTATCCGAACGTATCTCAAGGGAGTCATTCCATTGGATCATATAGCATTGTTGTGACTCGGATTCATCTCCACTAGATTCTTCCTCTTGTTGTTGGATAGGCGTTTGAAGCTTGGAGGTGGTGGTTGTTGTCAACTTGTTCCACACTGCAAAAGCGGAATCAAGGTTAGAAACATGCAAAAGATATTCTTTTGAATGCTTCTAATGGCCTTTAGGGCAAGTGCATTGGCCCCTACATGCTTGCTATCACTAAGGAAGGATTCCTTGGTAATGGCAAGGTGAACCTTATATCCTAGGGTTTGTAGGTAAATGGACATCCTAGTCTTCCAAACAAGAATGTTGGAAGGGTCAAACATAGGTGGGGTCATGAAGTCCATGGATGTAAACTATATGTGTGCAAACAAGCAAATACAAATGATAGATTAGCTGAACAAGGATCTCACTCCTAGGATGTTAAGCCTAAGTATCAGGAGCGTAGGCTCTGATACAAATTGTAAATCACCTAGAGGGGGGGTGAATAGGTGATAATGCTAATCTAGAAACTAAATGCGCTAAATGCGGAAGTTTAAACAAATTTTGCAATCACACTTAATACAACACACAAGTGTAGCCGAATTCCCTGTGAAGGGCTCTGAACTAACTCCTCTTGATTCCCCTAGATATGGGTTGAGGTGCTATATGAAGCTCTTGTGGTTAAATACAAGTGAGGCACACACAAACAACCAATCATATAATATGAATAGGCAATATGAAATAATGCAAGGCACAACACAAGCAATATATGATATGAATGAATGAATGATGCTTTGCACAAAATAAAGAGAGAGAGTTAGAGAGACAATGGATCAAACGTAAACACAAGGATATGTTTTGAGGTTCGAGCCCCTAGCTCTACGTCCCCGCCTTCACCGAGAAGGATTTCCAATCCACTAAGGAGTACCAAACTCCTCTCTCAACCTTACAATGCCACCGAGGCAATACAACCACAATCCACCTCCACCGAAGAGGGATAAGGCCCGTAGCCAACAACCAAACACAATCACCTCTACCGAAGAGGGATCCAAACCAATACCACTCCGATCAACCTCTACCAAAGAGGGATACACAAATACAAGGAGGGTTTACAACTTGGAAGCTCAACAACCTCAAACAATCTCTTTTTCCACAAAACAAGATCCTAATAGAATAGGATAGAAGATATAGCTCAAGTGTGGAAAACAAGTGTTTTGATCAAAGAAAATCTCTTGGAAAATACCAAATTGATATAGAAATTAAGAACAAGAAACTAATTCCCAAAAACCTATTTTCTTTGAAAATGACAAAACACTTTAAAACAAATAAGATGGATCTTTTGGCACTTAAAACTCTTTTGAAAACTTGTAAAAACACTTCAGAAAAGTAGGAATTTTTGCTCTTAAAAATCTTGGTTAAAACCATGAAGAGATGGGGTATTTATAGCCCCAAAAGAAAACTAGCCGTTAGGCTGATCTGGCAGCCTGACAGGCTTGCGATCGGCCGGCCCGGTCGACCGCCAACGGTCAGAAATATGACCGTTGGGGCATCCGGCCGACCGCACGGCCGACCGCCCTGATACAGAGAGCAAAGCTCTCTGGTCCGGTCGACCGGTTGGTCGGCCGGCCCACTGTGCTGCCAGACGTGCACAAGGCTATGCACATTGGTCGACCGCTGGGTCGACCGGCCCTTGGTTCGGTCGACTGTGCGGTCGGCCGACCTGGCCTGTCAGCCAGTTCTGGGTCAGAAACACTTGTAAAAAATATTTTAAAAATTCTTTTATCTCTTCTAAAAATTCCCAAAAATAGTTTTATCATTTTGCATTGATACATAAACATGTGATAAAAAGTTTAGCTCAAATATCAAGCATATGAAGCTATTTTTGTGTCTTATCATTTTTACCAAAAACCAAAACTGTATTTTATTAAACTTTGATTTTTTCAATACATGAATAGGATAGTCAAAATAAGTTTATATAAGTCATGTAAGCATGTATGTATATATAGCACATCTAATATACATAAAAAACAAAGTAAACTTGTTTTGATCAATCTATTCATGAAAACCAAATCCAAACATAAAACTTGTGTGTGTTGTGCACTTGAGCATATCAACTATACTTATCTTTACACATGGATCTAAAACACACTAAACTAAAATAGGATACCTAAGTCTTCTTGACGATCTTCATCTTCAAGTCGACCCGATCCAAAACGTGATCCACCGAGTGCAAAGGTATGATCTTGATGCTCGGGCACTGGAATCACCATGTGAAGGCTTCCAAACTCATCTTGTTGAAGCAATCACCAACTAATATGTTGCTAAATGATCTGAAACTAAAATCACAAGATTATTAGTAAACATAACTACATGAGTTAATCATCATCAAAACTAGAGAGGAGGGCCTCGGGGCCAACAGGGACATCTCGAACTTAATAGGAGATTGACCTCAGAAGAAAGTTGTTAAAGTTTTGACTTGGTCAAATTAGTGTCTAAGGTTGAAGATTAAGAGGCAAGATTCTCGAAACCAGTGATTTGGCATAATTAAAGGCCCGTGCTCTGTATGGATACCTCCAACTGAGTTTTGCCCCTATCTGGCTGATTAACTTGTGGTCAGACTGTTGCAATATACCTCTCCTAGATAGTCATCCAGTTAGGAGTCTTCTAGGTCTAAGGTCTACCTTAACATAGGCTAGATTTTTCTTCTTTGTTGTTTAGTTATTTGTTTATTTTTTGTTTGTTTTGTCATTTTTGTGTAAAATGGATTATAACCATAATTATTTTAACTTTAATATTAATTCATATTTCATCCCATTTTCTTTTCACTCAGATATCACCAACCTAGTATTGCATAATTTTAACCAACCAAGTATGTCAAATTGGTTTATTCGACTTAACCTACTCCTCAATCCCAATATTGTGACAAGACAGGAATAATAATCTCCATCATTAAGTCAGTGGGGATTTACACCCCCCGAGTCATATGTTCAACCACCTTGTCCATAATCCTTTTTAAATTTTTCTTCGTATACTTTTTTTACAGCGACTGACTGAAGAAAAATCAAAGTTAGAAAAGAGTCTAGAAGACTTGCAGGAATTCGAACGACAAATTCAAAAAATGATGGACTCACAATTTTAACAAAATTTTCAAAACTAACTTCCATACTCACATTTTCAAGAAGAACCAACTGACTTAGAAAGAATATGGAATACATGATTCAGTCCTAAGATGATTTTACCTAGTCTACCGATAGGTTAGAAGAACAAATGAGTCAATTGGTCAATACTTATAGGAATGAGTAAACTCTCTTATCAATATTTGACCAATCCTGATATTTCTAACCCTATTGATCTGGCCTGATCGTACACATACATTAAATTATTTATTAGTACATTCCTACACGTTTTTTATAATAAATCTGCTAATCACTTTGTCTTAATGCTTAATTCATGCAGGATATAATTAATGAAGAGAGATAAGATAATACCAAATAAATACTGGTTAAATCAGATTTATATGAATCTATTTAGTTAGCTGAAGAACATCACAAATCTAATCCAACTAAATCAGATTTAGTTGGATTTATTTTATTAGCTAAAAAATCAAAGAGATAGAGGCAAATTTATAAGTTCAAAGACAACCCGATCAATATATAAAAAGATATCTAAAGAATTGGAATGTATATTCAGAAGATTCAGAGATATAAGACACAATCTAACTGAAGATCAAGGGATAAAATAAAAATTTATTTCCAACCTTATCTCCAACCTTATCAGAAGATCTTTTCTATTGGGCAAGAAATTTTGCCCGTATCTTTGTACGCTCTTCCTTATTCAGTTTTGACTATAAATACCTACATTTCTGAAGGCAAAAATGCACCACTCTAGCAAAGAGTTTAGATTAGGCTTTTTATTTCAAGGTTTAACTTAGATTTTTATTTTTCTTTTAATGTAATTTTATGTTTCTTTGAAGCTTAGGTTAGAGAGAAATTCATATGAAAAAGAGAGAGAGTGGTTTAAAGAGTGACACTTGATGTAACTTGTTCCTTTTTATTATAGTTTTTCAGTGTAAATGAAGCTTGGTTTTTATGCTATTCTTCTTGTTTTTCTTTAGTACTTATTCTTCCATGTTTGATCTGAAACCGGATGAATCTATAGGCCTCAACTAGGCCTTGACTTCGCAAGAGCAACTGATGATTTATGACGATGCATTCCACTTCTATACGGATAAGTTCTATATCATTTCATGCTTACTTTTCATAGTTTTGATGATATAATATAGGCAGTTTTGAGTGAGAATAATCTTATACTTCATGCGGTGATCGCCTTCAAGCCAAGAAAAGTTGTTACTTAAGATCTAAGGTGAGATAAGCATAAAAAGGTAAGTAAACTTTAGATCTTTCTTTTCTTTCTTTTTCATTTCATAGGTTTAAAACATTTCAAAAAAATCAATACTTTTCTCCTTCTTTTTTTTGGTTCTTTCTCTTTTAATATAGCTTTTCTTTTAAATGATTTCAAAACCATCTTCATCTATCTTTCACTTTCTTTACTATCTTAACATAGCTTTCATTTTCTTTTTCTTTTTTAAAAATGAAGAAGAACTTTTAACTGGTTTAAGTAACCTAAAAGAAGACTTACTTAACATGCTTCCATCGCAAGTCCCTCCTTGTGGGTCACGACCCGCATAGTCACTTGTTATAATGATAGCATTGAGAACCTAGCATTTTTCTAAACTTTATATTTTTCTGTGCAGGTTCAAACTCGATTAAATTTTAGCGCTGTTGCCAGGGAGGGATGGTAAGTTTTTCTTTCGGTTTACCTAATGCTTAAATTTTTTCTTTGTTTGTGTGTGCAGGGCTGATTTAAAGAAAACGAGAGTTGGAGAAACATATAAGTGGCCTTAGGACTTTGCCTTAGAAAGTAGAGCCTAGAAGCCCTTAACCCTGCCCTGACAGAAGTCGCATTTTTATGGCAAGTTGAGTGGACTACTCACACTTCTTTCTTGTAGGATGGATGCATTGCAAAGATTAGATTTCTGCTATTGTTAGTTTTCTTATTTAGCTCATTGTATACACATATTTAACTCAATAGTAAATTGTTTTTTATCAATGCTGAAAAATGTTTAGACTTGCATCTAGAACGTGTCTAATTCATTACATTTCATTACTATTGAAGAGTGCTGGAACAAAGGTATGTGTGCATGGCATGTATTATAGGAACACTTTTGAATTGCTTATATAGCTTCAGTGTTACTTTTTCATAGACATGTATACATTACACTAAACTGAATTAAGGGCTTGTCCTATAAACAAGATAAGATGGGAAGTCATAATCCTCTCTTAGCTCACAAACCATCTCCTTACTTACTAACTTCTCCTAACTTAAAACTGAGTAGACGTTGGCCCTAGGGACATCTTGGACTCAAAAATAGTCTGATCTAAAAGAGAAGTTATTTGAATTTGACTTTTGTCAAATCGGTGTTAAAGGTTGGGGATTAAGAGGCGAAACCTCAAAGAACAGTGGTTTGGCATAATTAGGCTCATTGGTTAGGCACGAATACCATCCAGTGGTCTTGCCCCCACCTGGCCGATTAACTTGTGATCAGATTCTGCAATATACCCCCCATGGATAGTCTAATCAGTTAAGAGTCATCAGGTCTAAGGTCTACTCTAACTTAGATTAGATTTTTCTTTCTTTTTTGTTTGTTTGTTTATTTTGTTTATTTTGATTTTTAAAATCTTTGTAATATGGATTACAATTACAATTATTCCAATGCATAAAATGATCCATACTTCACTCCGACCTCTTTAACTTTGATATTACTAACCCAGCATTTCATAACTTTAACCAACCAAGTATGCTGGATTAGACTTATCTGAATCAATATATGCCCCAGTCATAATATTATGAACAAGACTGGAACAATCATCTCCACTCTAAACTGAGTCAGTTTGGATATAACTCTCCCGAGTCAGTCTATCGACCACCTTACCAACATACCTCTTTTCTAGAACAACCAATAAAAAAAAAAATCTGATTTCAAAAATAAGATGGATGCCTTGAACGACAAACTTCTAGAAGCTTTGTATGAGTCTGAGCGACAAGTTTAAAACTTAACAGACTCACATTCCCATCAAAAATTTCAAATCTAAGATCTTTACTCCATTTTTCAAGTCTCACAACAAGAAGAAGAACCTACTGACATAGAAAATAGTATGGAATCCATGATTCAGTCCCAAAATGATTATATTCAGTCCCAAAATGATTCTTCAATAGGCTAGAAGCACAAATGGGTTATTTGATTAAAATAATTAATGATAGGAATGAGAAAACTCTGCCTGACCAATTTTTGATCATTCCTGATTCGCCTAGCCATTTGATAGAAACCTGTTGGCTGATTGAGATTTACCTGTGCAACAAAATAAAGAAGTTTAGATTTAGAAATAATAGTGCAAGGTTCTCAATTCGAATCCGCGGTAGCAGTGGCTATGCGGGTCGTGATCCTCAGGGAGGGACTGCGATGGAAGCGTTAAGCAAGTTTCTCTAAAGTTTTTATTTTTATTAGTTAAGTTAGAAAGACAGCGGTATTTACAATGGTCGGAAAAAGAATATGGAGATGAGTTATGATTTAATCTACAAAAAAGAAAAGAAAAGAAAAGAAAACTTACCTATTTAATCTGCTTACCGTTTGAACCGTTGCGATGATTTACCTTTTCTTGGAAGGCGTACAAGCATGGCTTATAGGATCTTCCGCCTTCTTAATCTACTCTATGAAATGAAAAACAAGCTATGAAGACCTGTTCATCGCCATAGGCCATCAAGGTTCCTTCCTCGGCTAGGTATTCTCGAAGCAGTTGGTTCTCATGGTGGGCAAGACATTAGAGAACAAATAGAAGGAAGTAAATACTGAGATACACAAGATTAAATAAGAAGATAAGAAAATAAAACAATACAAAAATAAAAGCAAACCTCGATTTGATTATTAAACAATGGTGGAAAAATAGAACTTACACCGACTGTCACCATCAGTACAAGTAGATCCCTTCCTCCATGAATACATCATCTCCTCTCAGTTTTTACAAAAAGAAAATAGAAATTTACAATGGGGGAAATAAAATCTAACCTAGAAGAAGAAAAACCTAAAAACCCTAGCTTTTGGCCCTTTGCTGGACTCTGGACTCTGGACGTTGCACTGCAGGGGGTATTTATAGGTGCAGAAGGCCGAAGAGTCCCGGATGAAGTAGCCCACGAAATCTGGTATCCAGATGAGATCAAAGTGCCGCGGAATCTTGGATTTTGCCGCGGATTTGCGGCATTTTTGTGGAATTTGGCCACGCGCTTTGGCGCGTGGCCTCACCTGGTCCGTCCATCTGGGCGCTTGCTTCTGGAAGTATGATCCTGGCTCTTCATATTGGGATTTCGAGATAACTTGATAATCAAGTTACCTAGATTTTGAATTCTCCCAATCTCTTTTAAACGAATTTCCTTATCTCTGCACTCTTTTCATTCTCATCTGCAAGAGTTTAGGGTTGGGTAGAAGTCTATCCTTCCCTTATCTTTGATATTTGCAACTTCAGCCCTTTGTGTATTTGCACTTTGACAATCTGCTATTTGCACTTTGACTCTTGGGCTTCAAATATGGGCTTGGATCTGGGCTTTTGGGCTCTTTAAGCTTTATTTATTATTAAAATAATAATTCGAGGCCTGCACACAATAAATTACAAATTATTAATAAATGTGCAGAATTAAATGAATAAATATGAAAATGTGATGGTAAATATGATGATAAAAATGCACTTTTCACTACCAATCACACCCCCACACTTATCTTTTTGCTCGTCCTCGAGTAAAAACAAAGAAAAAGAAAAAGAAATGAAAAGTTAATCTAACCTAACTCACTTTCGTAGGAATCACGATTGCACTTAGCACGTGCAACAAGCCGTTAAACCTCTTGGTTACCCTAGAGGACGAGTGTTGTCTCGTGAGGGTTTTCAGCGGATTGCACCCACAAAATCCATAAAAAGGAAAATATTTGAATTATTATTGAAGAGACTAAATAGTCTATAAGTTTTAGGATCCTCATTTTTATTCATTCTTTAAACTTAGTCTTAATAAAGTTAATTGTTTTCCATTTTAGGTAAGAATTAAAATTGAATTTCTAATATAGTCTTTTTCGTTACCAAAAATCATATGCATCCTTATGTTTTTACTAGGAATTCCTTAACTTGGACTCTCATGCCTCTTTATATATATATTTTTTTCTTTTTTTTATTTTTTTTAATATGTATAACGCATCTAATTTTCTTTCGTGTAAGCATCAAGGCTTCTTGAGGCCCTCATACCTAACTAATTGATTATTAGATGTGTTAATACATATATTATATTTCTTAGTCTTCTTAGGCTTTCTAATCCACCCATGTAACGAACTTAAAGTCGATGACTCCCAAACCGGTTGGCTTTAGGGCACCAGGTGACAAAACACCCCGCGGACTCAAATTCGAGTGAACTAGGCCCCAAAACTAAGGACTTTATTTTATTTACTCACCTTTAGGCATGAATACTTATGCTTCTTGAGGCACATGTATCAGCTTAATTGGTGATTTTTTTTTCTTTTTTTTTTCTTTTTTTGGCACAAGGTCTATGAGGCACAAGGTCTTTGTCTTAGAATCCTAGATATGCATTTGGTATGCACATTTCATTAAGGTAAAAATCAAGACTAATTATTTATTCAATTTCTCCTCCTATACCTAAAATTTAAACAATTTATTTAATTTGACTAAGTTTTTAGAAATCCTAATCATGATTTTCCTAATCCTTAAAACTAACTTAGATTTCTTTCAAAAAAATAAGTCAAAATACTGTCCTTTTTATAATAATTTTTTTTTAAAATTTTTTTTTTATTAGCAAATTTTTGTTAGTTTCTACTTATGTTAGTATGTTAGTAAAGCCCACCCCCACACTTATCTCATGCATTGTCCTCAATGTATGAATGAATGCATATATGCATGAAATAGAATAAGGGAAGGCAGAAAATTACCTTAGGGGGTGGTTCCGGTGGTGGTCTAATTGGGCCAAGCGTTGCTACCCAATCAAGATAATGTAGTAGTTCATGAAGGAACCCACCAAAAATTTTTCTTGTATAACCCACGAAAATATATGTATAATCATTTTTTAAAGTTGTCACCCCATCAAATTTCCAAATTTCATAATAATTTTCAGAGTCAATTGTGTCAACCTCCTTGTCCCAAAATGGAGTGTGAAAAGATGGAATGATTGACTTGGACGTGGGAATTATGGGTGTGGGAACGAATACCGACTCAGGGAAGAAGCTCAAATCAAGTAAGGGCTCAGGAGTCGGGCTAAGTTCAGGAAGTGGGTCCAAATCAATAAGTTTAAGCTCAAATCCACAATCATCTTCCCACAATGGCATGTGACTCAATGTTGGTGATTCAAGTTCAGGAATGATAGGTGTGGGAATCAAAACTGACTCTAAAAGATTACCTAAGTCGGGTAACAAAACAGGAGTAAATAATGATTCGGGAATTTGAACTTGATCACAGATTTGAGAATCTAGGTCACATATCTCATTGGGTTCAATGTTATAAAAATCAGAACTTGCCAATTTATCCATGGGACTTTCAAAATTGCACAATTGGTCAAGTTCAATATGATCATCAATTATAGGTGACTCAATATCATGATGAATTGGAACAGGATCCAATGTTGACTCGGGAAAAGTGAAATCAGGTGGAGACACTGGAGTCATTATTGAATCAGGAAGTAAAATTGAATCATCAAGTGGGAGATCATGATCATATTCATGTTCAAGTTCTATTTCAGGAAAGGAAAAACTTGCCAAATTATCAGCAATTGGAGTTTCAGCAAGTTCAAATGATGGCACTGAAGTAGAATCTTGTTGTCCAAAGCAACTTGGTTCGTCGGCTCTACGAGAGTGGTCAGTGATATCAGAAATGGCCGAACGGTGAGAACGTAAAGATTGAACCATCATATCTATATCACGATCACGGGCTAATTTAGCCTGAGTCATGGCTGCAAGCATCCCTTCATAGTTGATAGGTGCATCGTGTTGTGATTGGACTTGAAAGGATGAAGTGTAATCGTGATGAAATTGTGAGTCGGTTGACTCATGCATAATCATTTCTCCGATTGATGGTAATTGTTGCTTGGACTCATGCATACTTATCATTTCCCTGATAGATGGTAGTCTATTCTGACTGGGTGGATCTAAGTATGACTCATTGAAAGAATGTGGACTGGGTGGAGACTGAGGACAAGTCTGTTGTAAATTGGACTCGGGGGACTCGAAACCCCATGAACTCTGTGACGAGTTGAAAGTATGAAAATCATGGTCATAAGATGGGGGGTTTGGGTTATAATTATTCGGATAAGACCATTCGGCACACTAGATTGGTCAAAGTTATGATATGCCGGGTTGGTAATATCCGAAAAATAGTTAGGTGTGTAATATGGATTAAAGTTGGAAAAATTATTATTATATGCCATATCACACCAACACAAACAAACAAACAAATAAACAAAAAAAAAGGAAAAAAATTCTATCCTAAGTTAGGGTAGACCTATGACCTAGACGACTCCTAACTGGTTAGACTGTCCACGGGAGGTCGGGTGCAGACTTTGACCACGAGTTAATCAGCCAGGTCAGGGCAAGAGTGGTGGGAGGTTTTCCGTCAAAGACGTTCCTTAATTAAATAACCACCAATCTTCGGGCTTTCGGCCCTCAATCCCTTTCCTAGACACTGATTTGGCAAGAGTCAACTTCCAGCACTGTTCCCCCTTAGGATAATCTCCTATTGAGTCCGAGATGTCCCTAGGGCCAACGTCTACTCTTTTTTAGTTAGGCTTGGGTTAGTGAGTGCTTGGGATATGATTTTTGGGCTAAGGAAGGGTGATGAAATCCCCACCTTATCTTGTTAATGGGTTATGCCCTTAAGATGAATTAGTGCAAGTGTACAAGATAAATAGATAGAATTCACTCAAAGCAGATAATCAACCAAGAGATGAGTCCTATTCTACATGCAATGCGTACGTACCTTGCTCCTCCAGCACTCTTCAACAGTAAATAAAAATAATTGAAAAGACACGTGCCTAATATGCAAACGTCTAATCAATTTTTATTTTTAACAACCAATAACTTACTGTTGAATTATTAGCAATTTAAAGGTATATCACAGAACAAAATAAACAGAGCAGTAAACAGAATTTACAATTTGCAGCAACCTGCAAAAATATCAATCAGTAGTTCTCTACTGTTGCCGCGTTTCCGTGGCTCTGGCCGCGGATCCGCGGCAAAACAGTAGGTTCTGGTGCTCTGCCTTCGAGGGCAGAGACACAGAATAGCAATATGTCCACTGCTGCTGCTATGTTTCTGTTTCCTGTTCTCCAAACCTGCAAACAGAAAAGAATAAAGAATTAGTTAAAAATTAAATTTTTGTTTTAGAGATAAACTTACCGTCCCTCCCCGGCAACGGCGCCAATTTTTTTGATTGAGATTTACCTGTGCAACAAAATAAAGAAGTTTAGATTTAGAAATAATAGTGCAAGGTTCTCAATTCGAATCCGCGGTAGCAGTGGCTATGCGGGTCGTGATCCTCAGGGAGGGACTGCGATGGAAGCGTTAAGCAAGTTTCTCTAAAGTTTTTATTTTTATTAGTTAAGTTAGAAAGACAGCGGTATTTACAATGGTCGGAAAAAGAACATGGAGATGAGTTATGATTTAATCTACAAAAAAGAAAAGAAAAGAAAAGAAAACTTACCTCTTTAATCTGCTTACCGTTTGAACTGTTGCGATGATTTACCTTTTCTTGGAAGGCGTACAAGCATGGCTTATAGGATCTTCCGCCTTCTTAATCTACTCTATGAAATGAAAAACAAGCTATGAAGACCTGTTCATCGCCATAGGCCATCAAGGTTCCTTCCTCGGCTAGGTATTCTCGAAGCAGTTGGTTCTCATGGTGGGCAAGACATTAGAGAACAAATAGAAGGAAGTAAATACTGAGATACACAAGATTAAATAAGAAGAAAAGAAAATAAAACAATACAAAAATAAAAGCAAACCTCGATTTGATTATTAAACAATGGTGGAAAAATAGAACTTACACCGACTGTCACCATCAGTACAAGTAGATCCCTTCCTCCATGAATACATCATCTCCTCTCAGTTTTTACAAAAAGAAAATAGAAATTTACAATGGGGGAAATAAAATCTAACCTAGAAGAAGAAAAACCTAAAAACCCTAGCTTTTGGCCCTTTGCTGGACTCTGGACTCTGGACGTTGCACTGCAGGGGGTATTTATAGGCGCAGAAGGCCGAAGAGTCCCGGATGAAGTAGCCCACGAAATCTGGTATCCAGATGAGATTAAAGTGCCACGGAATCTTGGATTTTGCCGCGGATTTGCGGCATTTTTGTGGAATCTGGCCACGCGCTTTGGCGCGTGGCCTCACCTGGTCCGTCCATCTGGGCACTTGCTTCTGGAAGTATGATCCTGGCTCTTCATATTGGGATTTCGAGATAACTTGATAATCAAGTTACCTAGATTTTGAATTCTCCCAATCTCTTTTAAACGAATTTCCTTATCTCTGCACTCTTTTCATTCTCATCTGCAAGAGTTTAGGGTTGGGTAGAAGTCTATCCTTCCCTTATCTTTGATATTTGCAACTTCAGCCCTTTGTGTATTTGCACTTTGACAATCTGCTATTTGCACTTTGACTCTTGGGCTTCAAATATGGGCTTGGATCTGGGCTTTTGGGCTCTTTAAGCTTTATTTATTATTAAAATAATAATTCGAGACCTGCACACAATAAATTACAAATTATTAATAAATGTGCAGAATTAAATGAATAAATATGAAAATGTGATGGTAAATATGATGATAAAAATGCACTTTTCACTACCAATCATTGGCCCAAAGGCCTATCACCCTAGTTTTGATGATGATCAACTCATGAAGTTATATTTACTAATGATCTTGTGTTTAATTAGTGACAGATTCATTATCAAGATCTTAGTAGGTGTATAGCTCAACAAAGGACAAAATATCAAGATTTGGAGCTAGCACGGTGTGATCTAAGGAGTTTTTTGGATCAAGCTTGGACCAAGTCAAGAAGATGAGAAGCCTTCAAGTGAAGACTTCAAGAAGATGAAGACTTGTGTCTAGGTATAAGATTTTATTTTTGTTTTAGTTAAAAATGTAAAGGATAGATAGTTGGTGGATTGCTCAAGTACATATACACACACACTCTTGATTTAGAATTGCTTTCATAAAAGATTTTTTGGTGTAGAAAAGATTTTTCTTTTTGGAAAAATACTTATTTGGATTTTGGTATTTTCTTATATTCATATCTTTAAACCAAAACCTTATTTAGAGCTTTATGACAAAAACATAGATATTTCATCTTGATTGTGTAGTGGATCATATCCATACACACTATGCCTTAAAAGTATATCTTATTTTTGTATTTGATGAAGATTTGGAAAAATATGTTTTGGAAAATATTGTTTTAGAAAAATACAGTTTTTATCATGGGCCAAATATTTCCAAGTTACAAAAATAGTCCAATCTTTTATAACATGCCTTGATTTTGTGCAAGCATGTTTGTATATCAAAGTATATTGGTTAAACTATTTTTGTAGATTTTTATGTATTTTATGGGATTTTATATGAGCCACAAAGACAAACTTTTTATCCCAGAAAAACTGTTTCAGGCTTCAGCCAAGTCGACTAGTCGACTTAACTAGTCGACTAATCCAGAAGTCGGTCGACCAGGCCGGTCGACCGACGTGCACAGACGTGCACGCCTGTGTGTACTGGTGGTCGGTCGACCGTGCCGGTCGACCGCTCCAGAGAGCAGTGCTCTCTGGAAAGTTCGGTCGACCGCACCGGTCGACCGTGGCTCCAACGGTCAGAAATCCGACCGTTGGCGGTCGACCGGGCCGGTCGACCGGCAGTACTGACAGATCCCAACGGCTATATTTTTCTGGCCTATAAATTGGGGGGTCTTGTCATTGTTTTCACACAAGATTTTAGGAGAGCCTTGAGCTAGTTTTTCTCAGTCTTTTAAAAGAGTTTTCTCCACAAAATAGTGAGCAAATATTTCCTATCTAAAGGGAAGATTTTATAAAGAGTGTTAAAAGAGATTTCTTGAGTTTTTCACCATAGTTCTTTCCTTGCTTTCTCACAATCACTTGAGCTATCCATTGCCTTATCTATCCATAGGATTGTGTTGTGAGAGTTTGTGATTGGTGATCAAAGTGTTGTAGATCACCAAAGATTTCATCTTTGTTCTTTGAAGAGACGGGCAAGTGTGCTCGTCGTTGTTTTGAGTTCGGGTGCGGACTCGGTTGTTTGAGGTGCGGCCTCGGCGAGCCGGTGGGCTTGCGGTGTGTACGGGACTAGAGAGTCCGAGGGCTTGTAGGTGTTGCGGCACCGAGGAGAGATCCATTGGGATCTTGCATAGTTGAAATCCTTCGTGTGTCGAAGGCGGGGATGTAGAGCAAGTGTGCTCGAACCTCGAAACAAATCCCTTGTGTTTGCGATTGCTCACTCTCTCTCTCTTTGTCTCTTGTTTATATCTTGCATTCAATTATTGTCTATCTTTATATGCTTGATATTCATTTGTGCTCATATTGATATACTTGCTTGGGATTGTTGCTAACACTTGTATTCAACCAAGAGAGCCAACGCGGCACCTCAACCCATTCAAGGGGAATCTAGAGGAGTTTGTCCAGAGCCCTTCACGGGGAATTCGGCAACACTCTTTGGTTATACGTGGTGTTTAGTGTCAAAGATTTAATTAGGTCATAATTGTTTTTAGCTTCCGCATTATTTGCATCATTCATCATTAAGTGACCATTAGATTAGCCATCACCTATTCACCCCCCCTCTAGGTGATTTATAATTGGTATCAGAGCTTGGTACTCTGATTTGGGTCTAACAACCTAGAGTAAAATATCCTTATTTTTAGGCTAATCACATATTTTTGTACACACACCATGGACTTCATGTCACCACCCATGTTTGATATTGTTAACATCCATATATGGAAGGTGAAGATGTCCTTGTACCTCAAAGCCTTAGGTTTTCATGTATATCTTGCCACTACTAATAATGCATATTGTTTAGATGGTAAGAATTTTGAGGCTAATGCAAAAGCCCTTCATGCTTTAAAGTCTACCCTAGATGATGTTTATTTATCTAGAGTTTCTAACTTTGATTCGGCTTTTGTAGTATAGAATACCCTCATCTCCCTCGGCGAGAAAGATCAATACTATGCGGGGAGCGATTCGGACGTTGGAAGCGACATCTCCAACGTATGCTATATGGTCCAAAGGGATAACCCCCTTGAGGTAAACTCCGAATCCGATGATGAGGACATGTCATATGATGAGCTCACTTCATTTTGTCAAACTATTCTTGAAAAATATGACATGCTTAAGAAAGAAAATAAAAATTTGAAAAAAAACATTGCTTGCATGCATGTAGAACAAGACTCTTTTAAATCTAGCATTGCATGCTTAGAAAAAGATAACAAAAATTTGAAAAAGGATTTTGATTGCATGCTTAAAGAAAATGATTCTTTCAAATCTAAAATGGCATGCTTAGAAAAGGAAAATAAAGATTTGAAAAATGAGAATGTTTCCTTGCTTACAAAATTGAATGATTTATGTGAAGGAAACACTATTTTGAAAAAGAAAGTTGATTTGGTGGAAAAACAAAGAGAAGTTGTTTTTCAAGAAAATAATTCTTTGAAAAGAAAAATTTGTGAAAAAGAAAAAGATTTTGTTTCACAAAAGAAAAAGAAAAATGATTCTTTATCTCATCATGCTTTACATGCCACAACTAATGAGATAAATATGTTGAAAAATAAAATAGATAATTTGATATCTAATTTGAGCACATGTGCATTTAATCATACTAAATTGGAGTCTTTGTCTTCAAAGAAACAAACTCCACATGTTCATGCACATCCACATCATCATGCTTATGTTGCACAACATGATCACGCTCCTACACATAAGCATACTAAGGTGTACGTATGTACACATTGTGGCCGCAAGGTCATTTAGCAAAATATTGTTATAATAGATTAGATCATTTTAATTTTGCTAAGAATAAAAATTTTTGGGTTCCTCAACATAAGACTAACCCCCGTGGACCCAAGAAAATATGGGTACCAAAACCCCCACCATTTGTTTGCGATGTAGGTGAGGGCTCTCACAAAACGTGAGAGAATTGGTACCTTGGTAGTGGATGCAATAGACTTGATGGACATACTTTTGGATGCATCGCTATCAAGGAGCTTTGGTGGAAAGACCGCCATATTTGGAGCTTTGGAGTTGGTAACAATTTCTAAACTCTTACTTTTTATGTTCATGCTTGTTCATTCATAATATTCATAGCATGTTCATGTTTTATGATTTGTGTGCTTCATGTGATATTTACATGCTTAGATGTAGAATGTGTCAAACTTGCTTTTATACATGTACACTTAGTGAGTATCAAATTGATTCATATACATTCACTCTTCATGCTCATTTGTACCCACTATATGCATATGTATAGACTAGTTTTGATGATTCTCATTTATACATGCTTTGCCAATTTCTTATGCTTTACTTCATGTATATGTATTTTTAATTCAAATCTAATAAATATACATGTATACCCGTGAGTCTCTTGCCTTCATGCAAACATCATTAATAGACTCTTTTAGATTTGGGATATGTATGTGTATTGTTAGATTTAGATTAATCATACATATACCATGAAGATTAGTGTTTTGATGAAAAATGATTTTTTCGTATTTTTGTATGATCTTTTTGAGCTTCAATGACTATTTTTATAAAAATACTAGTTACATGATCGTTTAACACTCACACTTTTGTTAAAATCATTTTTGAGCTTTATAGACCATGAGTGCTTAAATTTTTATGTATCTAGTTATGTTTATGAAAAACATAAGATTTGATATATTTGAAGGATCTTTAACTAGTTTTCAAAACGATTGCTCACTCTCTCTCTCTCTCTCTTTGTCTCTTGTTTATATCTTGCATTCAATTATTGTCTATCTTTATATGCTTGATATTCATTTGTGCTCATATTGATATACTTGCTTGGGATTGTTGCTAACACTTGTATTCAACTAAGAGAGCCAACGCGGCACCTCAACCCATTCAAGGGGAATCTAGAGGAGTTTGTCCAGAGCCCTTCACGGGGAATTCGGCAACACTCTTTGGTTATACGTGGTGTTTAGTGTCAAAGATTTAATTAGGTCATAATTGTTTTTAGCTTCCGCATTATTTGCATCATTCATCATTAAGTGACCATTAGATTAGCCATCACCTATTCACCCCCCCCTCTAGGTGATTTACAAAACCAAGAATCACGGTGTCTTGGAGATTTCAAACAAGATTCAATTCCACCACAACATATTGAACTTGATGTTGGCCCAAGAGGTTACACTCTCCAATTGTTTTGTGTTTTGATGATGACAAACCAAATATGAGCTATTTGGTACTAACAAGTTTGTTAAGATAAGTTTCAGGTTTGTACCATGTTTAGAGACCATTTGCTTAGCTATTGCAAGAACTTCTAAGTTCCACAAAGCAAGGAAGGCAAATTGCACATCAAGGAAGGATCATAGAAGAGAAGGCACTAGCAAGGCATTGGATGGCTCAAAGACTTGAAGATAGCACAAGAAGTCTTCATGTAATTTGTTTTTCAGTTTATAGTTTGTTAAAGAATAGTGGATAGGTTTGAAGCTCTATCACACACGTTTTTGCGCACATGCTCATTCCAAAATAATTTCTTATAAATTATACAAAAATATTTTGCATACAAGATTTTGCCTACAGATATATATTTGTGTTTTATACTAATCCCTATTCAAAAGTATTTTTGTTAAAATCAAAATCCTCTTTGTTTTCTTTTTAAATTTGACTTTTTGACCTGATCCGGTCGACCGGGTCGGTCGACCGAGTTTGTGTCAGTCTGGTCCGGTCGACCGGACCAGTCAACCGAAGTCCTGGCAGAGGCACGTATCCGTGTGCACGTCTGTCGGTCGACCGGTGCGGTCGACCGGATTATTATTTTTGCTCACAGTTTGTATCAGTCGACCGGGTCGGTCGACCGATAGCCTGTAACGGTCAAATTTTTATACTACCGGTCGACCGGCCCGGTCGACCGATCCGACCGTTTGAACAGTAACGGGCAGATTTTTAAGGGCTGTTTATTTTTGTCTTTTGTGTTTAAAAATTCGTTTAAAGATATATTTTGAATCTAATATTACTTAATTAGCCTTAAGTTTATTTTATCTCTTAACCTAGCCCTCTCCTATAAATAGGGGTGCTTAGGGAAAGATTGGTTACAACAATTTTTGCTAAGAAAATTCAAAAGTTTAAGGCTTTCAAGAGAGACTTGTTTCTTGGTTTTTGTGCTGAAATTCTCACTGATTTTCTGAAGGGTTTTTGCAATTCTCTCTGATTTAATTCTCTTTTCTTCACTTACAACAAGAGCTTCATTCCTACTCAATATTCTCTAAGGACCTTTGTAAGGGAAGAGATATTTGAAAGAGAGAGTTTGTGGTCTTTTGACTACCAAGAAAATTGCTTGTTCTTGAGATTGTAGGAGTTGGGTACTCCATTGTAATTGTTCTTTGTGATAGTGGAAGTAGCTAGAATCCTTCTGGGGAAGGCGGGGAGTAGAGCTGGGTGCTCGAACCTCGATAACATATCCTTGTGTTTGCGATTGGTTTACATTCTTGCAATTCTTACTCTATTTTGCTTGCACTTATTATTTACTCATCATATTCATTGTCATACTTACTTGCTAGCATTCATCTTGTGATTGTTGTAGCTTTAAATTTTTAATTTGCCCTTGATTAGCATTGTCACCTATTCACCCCCCCTCTAGGTGACTTTTCAATTGGTATCGGAGCTTGGACTCTAGGTTTGGCTTAACATCCATAGAGAGATCCTTAAAATATTGCTAATCAACATTTTCATTCATCCATTCATACACTAGTAAACATGGCCGACAACATTAAAACCCCACCTAAATTTGATGGACTCAACTTCCCTATTTGGAAGGTCAGGATGACTATCTTTTTGCAATCATTAGGTAGTTTAGTGGCTAAGTCTTTGACCAAACCCTATGTAGCACCCAATGAAGATGAGAGCACTTGGACCGACTTCAACTTTAGAGAATATGAGGCTAACTCAAAAGCCCAAAACTCCCTTTTAACCGCCTTGAATGAGGATGACCTTACACGGGTAATTCATTGCCAATCCGCCTATGAGATTTGGCAACACTTATTGGTCACACATGAAGGGACTTCACAAGTCAAGAGAGCTAAGATAGATCTCTTGAGGTCTCAATATGAATCATTCAAAATGCTTGATGAAGAATCCATTGATTGTATGATTACTCGTTTCACTAAAATTACAAATGGTCTTTCTTCATTAGGTGACGTCATCTCCAACGATCAAAAGGTGCGCAAAGTGATACGGGCTCTTCCACCATCTTGGGAGATCAAGGCCACCACCTTAAAGGAGTTGAACGACAAGGACGAGATGGACATCATTAGTCTCATTGGGAACCTAAAGACCCATGAGATGGAGAAGAAAGCAAGAGATGAGGCAACTACTTCAAAGAAGAAATCCATTGCCTTTAAGACTTCATCCACCAATGATGACGATGATGAAGACGAAGAAGAAGATGAGGAGCTAACCCTACTTGTGCGGAATGTCAAGAGGTTGTACCGAAAGAACAAGTTCAACTTCCGGAGAAGATTCGAAGGTAAAGAGGAGCGGAAGATCATTTGCTATAATTGCCGCAAACCCGGACACATCATGGCGGATTGTCCGGAGTTCAAGAAGAAGATGACTTCCTCCTTCAAGCCAAAGAAACCGGAGGAGAAGAAAGCCTACAAAGCAACATGGGATTCGGAAAGCGAGTCCGAAGAGGAGGTGGATCAAGCTAACATGTGTTTCATGGCAAACACACCCAAGGTAACCCCTCAATCCCATGATGATGAAGATGATGAACTAAGTAAGGAAGTTCTAGTACATGCCTTTGTAGAACTTTCTGAAACTTATGATAATAAGAAACTTGAATGCTTAAAATTACAAAAAGAAGTTTCTTTTCTTAAAAATCAACTTGCCATTGTTTCTAAAGAAAAAGATGATATTTCTTCTAATTTCATTTCCATGCAAAAAGAATTTTGTGCCTACAAGAGTTCTTGTAAGGCAAAATCTCCTATTATTGATGAAAAAGAAATTTCTTCTTTTAAATCCAAAATGAATGATTTTGAAAAAGTGTTAAATGATTGTGCTTTTAATACCAAGAAACTTGAGAACATGTTTTCTAAGAAGCACACTTCACATGCTAACACCTCACAAGCTAAGAACTCTCATGCTCACACCACACAACACACACATGTTAAATCCTTTCATGCTCACAATGCTCATGCTCACAAATCACACACTCATTATGCATTTAGATATGGTAGAGTATATAGATGCACATATTGTGGTAAACATGGACATTTAGCTAAGTTTTGCTATGATCAACTAAATAGTTCAAATAATCTTGTTTGGGTTAATGGCTCTAACCCTCATGGACCCAAGAAAATGTGGGTACCAAAATCAAGTCCTAAAATGTTTGATGTAGGTACACACCAAGGCTCCAAGACGTAGGGAGCGGTAGTACCTTGATAGTGGTTGTTCGAGACACATGACGTGGGATATCAACAACTTCACAACCCTATCAAGGTACATGGAAGGTGGCACCGTCACCTTCGGGGATGACTCCAAAGGAACTATCATCGGTATAGGTAACATTCAAATTGGTGCTTCTCCTATTATTGAGAATGTTGTTTTAGTAGATGGTTTAAAACATAATTTGCTTAGCATTAGCCAACTTTGTGATCGTGGACTTAAAGTTGTATTTGATGATACTTCTTGCAAGATTTTTGATGTCAAATCCGATATTTGTATTCTCACCGGTTTTCGTGATAATAATGTTTATATTATTGACATGCTTAATTTAGATTGTTCTACTAAATGCTTGAATGCTTTTGATGAAAATTCTTGGCTTTGGCATAGAAGATTAGGACATGCATCTTTTGACCATATTTCTAAGATTAATTCAAAGGAATTGGTGAAGGGTATACCTTGCTTGACTTTTGAGAAAGACCGCATTTGTAGTGCGTGCCAACTTGGGAAACAAACCAAGTCTTCCTTTAAACCAATCAAGGATATCATGTCAACTAGGCCTTTAGAATTAATTCATATGGATCTTTTTGGACCAACTAAAACTAAAAGTTTAAATGGAAGTAGATTTGCATTTGTTTTGGTTGATGATTTCTCCCGTTTTACTTGGGTTTTCTTTTTGCAAAATAAAGATCAAACTCTTTCTCACTTTAAGATTTTTCGAAAAAGAGTTGAAAAAGAAAAGGGTTTTCCGATTTTGAGAATAAGGAGTGATAGAGGTGGTGAGTTTATTAACCAACTCTTCATGACTTATTGTGATGAAAAGGGAATTAAGCATGAAACGTCTTGTCCTAGAACTCCACAACAAAATGGAGTTGTAGAAAGGAAAAATAGAACACTTCAAGAGATGGTTAGGACAATGATAAGTGAGTATGACCTCCCTCAATATTTATGGGCCGAGGCCGTAAACACAGCATGCTATATATCGAATCGTATTTATTTATGCAAAAATTCTTCAAAAACATCATTTGAAATGTATCATTCTAGAAAACCAAATGTTGCATATTTTAAAGTTTTTGGATGCAAGTGTTTTGTCTTGAATACTAAGGATAATTTGGGTAAATTTGATGCTAAGGCTTATGAGGCTATCTTTGTTGGATATTCCTCTACTAGCAAAGCATATAGAGTTTTCATTAGATCTTCTCAAACCATTGAAGAATCCATGCATGTTAAGTTTGAAGAATCTAATGTGTTTGTTGAGAATGTTGTAGAGTTTGAACCATTAGGTGAAGACATGGAGAGACTATCCTTGAAGGACTCACCCGCTCAAGAAGAAAAGCTAGATCCTATTGGTGAAGTTCAAGAGGATAAGGAGGAAAGCACTCAACCGCTTCCTAAAGCTTGGAGATACGCTACAAATCATCCTAAGGAGCTCATCTTGGGTGATGCATCTAAAGGAGTCACAACGCGCTCCAAACTCCATGACCTATGTGGTAACTTTGCTTTCATTTCTCATTTTGAACCCAAAGGCATTCTCGAAGCCGAGACGGACCCATATTGGTTGCTTGCCATGCAAGAGGAACTCAATCAATTTGAGCGCAACCAAGTTTGGCACCTTGTTCCTAAGCCCCACGATAGACCAATAATTGGTACTAAGTGGATCTTTAGAAACAAGATGGATGAGTCCGGAAATGTCATTAGGAATAAAGCTAGGTTAGTGGCCCAAGGTTACACTCAAGTTGAGGGAATTGACTTTGAGGAGACCTTTGCACCCGTAGCACGGCTTGAAGCCATACGGATGACACTAGCTTTTGCATGTTTTAAAAATTTTAAACTTTTTCAAATGGATGTGAAAAGTGCATTTTTGAATGGTTTTATTAATGAAGAAGTTTATGTTGCTCAACCTCCCGGTTTTGTTGATCATGTTCATCCCGATTTTGTTTTTAAACTTGATAAAGCTTTGTATGGATTGAAACAAGCTCCAAGAGCTTGGTATGAAAGGCTTTCTAGTTTTCTCATTTCAAATGGTTTTATTAAAGGCAAAGTAGACACAACTCTTTTTACTAAGCATGTTGATAATGATATTTTAATTGTGCAAATTTATGTTGATGATATAATTTTTGGATCTACTAATGAGCTTTTATGCAAGGATTTTGAGAAGGTAATGCAACTAGAATTTGAAATGTCTTCCATGGGTGAGCTCAATTTCTTCCTTGGACTCCAAATCAAGCAATTGCAAGACGGAACCTTCATTAACCAAGCCAAGTACGCAAAGGAGCTAGTAAAGAAGTTTGGGCTTGAAGGATCAAAGGCTTGCAACACTCCAATGGCAACTACAACCAAGCTTGATAAGGACGAACAAGGTAAAAATGTTGATATTAAATTATATAAAAGCATGATAGGAAGTCTTTTATATTTGACGGCAAGTAGGCCGGATATCATGTTTAGTGTGTGTCTTTGTGTTAGATTTCAATCGTGTCCTAAAGAGTCTCATCTTATTGCGGTAAAACGCATTATTCGTTATATTAAGGGCACAATTGGAATGGGTCTTTGGTATCCAAAAACTATAGATTTTTCAATGACTAGTTATTCGGATGCCGATTATGCGGGTTGTAGAGTAGATAGAAAGAGTACTAGTGGGACATGTCAATTTCTTGGTAATTGTCTTGTTTCATGGTCCTCTAGGAAGCAAAATTCCGTAGCTCTCTCAACCGCCGAGGCGGAGTATGTTGCCGCGGGGGCTTGTTGTGCACAAGTCCTTTGGATGAAACATACTCTCCTTGATTTTGATTTGCACTTTGATCATATAAAAATATTTTGTGATAATACTAGTACTATTCACATGACCAAAAATGCAAATCAACATAGTAAGACCAAGCACATTGAGATTAGATATCACTTTCTTAGAGATCATTTTGAGAAAGGTGATATAGATATTGATTATGTTTCCACGGATTTACAACTAGCCGATATTTTCACTAAACCTCTTGATTTTGCTAGATTTTCGTTTATTTGTGGAGAACTTAATGTTTGTATTATTGAATAAACATGTTTTTCATAACCCTTTTTGATGTATGACAAAAAGGGGGAGAATAAGTTTACATGACAAAAATAAGTTCATTTGGTCTTGGTTCCATATGAATTTATAGGCTTTAAGGTTCCATATGAATTTATAGGCTTTAATTTTAAGATTTGTTTTATGAATTTATATGTTTTGGTTTTATGAATTCTTGTGTTTTAGTTGTTTTGGTATTTTTGGTATCAAGAGCAATTTTTGTGCTTTATATATTTATTTTTAAATTAGTTTCAATAATTGGTGCATCATTTCAATTATTGGTATCTAGAGCATATTCTTGTGTTTTATGTATAGCATAATTTGAGGGGGAGCTTTCTCCTCCCTATATTTTTGTTAATAGCCTATTTGTTTTGTCATCATCAAAAAGGGGGAGATTGTTGGCCCAAGAGGTTACACTCTCCAATTGTTTTGTGTTTTGATGATGACAAACCAAATATGAGCTATTTGGTACTAACAAGTTTGTTAAGATAAGTTTCAGGTTTGTACCATGTTTAGAGACCATTCGCTTAGCTATTGCAAGAACTTCTAAGTTTCACAAAGCAAGGAAGGCAAATTGCACATCAAGGAAGGATCATAGAAGAGAAGGCACTAGCAAGGCATTGGATGGCTCAAAGACTTGAAGATAGCACAAGAAGTCTTCATGTAATTTGTTTTTCAGTTTATAGTTTGTTAAAGAATAGTGGATAGGTTTGAAGCTCTATCACACACGTTTTTGCGCACATGCTCATTCCAAAATAATTTCTTATAAATTATACAAAAATATTTTGCATACAAGATTTTGCCTACAGATATATATATTTGTGTTTTATACTAATCCCTATTCAAAAGTATTTTTGTTAAAATCAAAATCCTCTTTGTTTTCTTTTTAAATTTGACTTTTTGACCTAATCCGGTCGACCGGGTCGGTCGACCGAGTTTGTGTCAGTCTGGTCCGGTCGACCGGACCAGTCGACCGAAGTCCTGGCAGAGGCACGTATCCGTGTGCACGTCTGTCGGTCGACCGGTGCGGTCGATCGGATTATTATTTTTGCTCACAGTTTGTATCAGTCGACCGGGTCGGTCGACCGATAGCCTGTAACGGTCAAATTTTTATACTACCGGTCGACCGGCCGGGTCGACCGATCCGACCGTTTGAACAGTAACGGGCAGATTTTTAAGGGCTGTTTATTTTTGTCTTTTGTGTTTAAAAATTCGTTTAAAGATATATTTTGAATCTAATATTACTTAATTAGCCTTAAGTTTATTTTATCTCTTAACCTAGCCCTCTCCTATAAATAGGGGTGCTTAGGGAAAGATTGGTTACAACAATTTTTGCTAAGAAAATTCAAAAGTTTAAGGCTTTCAAGAGAGACTTGTTTCTTGGTTTTTGTGCTGAAATTCTCACTGATTTTCTGAAGGGTTTTTGCAATTCTCTCTGATTTAATTCTCTTTTCTTCACTTACAACAAGAGCTTCATTCCTACTCAATATTCTCTAAGGACCTTTGTAAGGGAAGAGATATTTGAAAGAGAGAGTTTGTGGTCTTTTGACTACCAAGAAAATTGCTTGTTCTTGAGATTGTAGGAGTTGGGTACTCCATTGTAATTGTTCTTTGTGATAGTGGAAGTAGCTAGAATCCTTCTGGGGAAGGCGGGGAGTAGAGCTGGGTGCTCGAACCTCGATAACATATCCTTGTGTTTGCGATTGGTTTACATTCTTGCAATTCTTACTCTATTTTGCTTGCACTTATTATTTACTCATCATATTCATTGTCATACTTACTTGCTAGCATTCATCTTGTGATTGTTGTAGCTTTAAATTTTTAATTTGCCCTTGATTAGCATTGTCACCTATTCACCCCCCCTCTAGGTGACTTTTCACTTGACCACTCCCAAACCTTGGACAATGGCAAGTTTTTATTTCAAAGAAATTGAACTTGAATATGAATGTGACCCCGATCCATAACTTTGTGATTCAATTTAAATTTTTGAATCTGTATTGACTCCGGTATCCTTACCCAATTTGGACTTATTTCTCGAGCCAACATTGATTTCCGCACCTGTTGATTTTGAAATTGGACCACCAATTTTGGAAAGTCAAATTTCATTGATGGGAAGAGAATGTAAATTTCAACTATTTAATTTGGGCTCAACTCTTAAATCGAATCTGACTCTTGAAACTAAACTTGATTTGAGTCACATATCCAAGTCAGTGTTGGTTCTCGTTCCTTTCATCCTATAACCTAAATCATTCATTCCATAAAATCACATTCTATTGTTGTACCAAGCTATAGACCATAATGACTCGGTAATGATTTTTCAAGATTGGTCATATAAAAGAATGATTTTCATGATAGGATCATGCATGATCCTATTCATATTAGGGATTGTAAATATGTAAATAGAAAAGAGGTCATCCAACGTGGATTCCTGGATAATCCACAATATTTAAATTCGGTAGCAACGCTTGGCCCAATTCGATCACCACTGGAACCACCACCTTGAGGTAACATGTTGCCTTCCCTTTCATCTTTTTCATACATATATGCATTCATTCATATATTAAAGATAATGCATGAGATAGATGTAGGGGAGGGTTCTAACATAACATAGATTTTTTTTATTTATATAAAAAAATTTAACATTTTCTTTGCTTTTAAAAACTTTTTTAAAAGAGAAATAATATTTTCATCTATTTTTTGTAAGAAATTAAGTTAATTTTAAAGAATAAGAGAATCATAATTAAGATTTTTTATACTTGGTCAAAATAAGATTATTTGTTTGATTTCTAGGATTAGGAAGAAAAATTAGAAAAGTAATTTAGTTTTGATTTTCACCTTGATGAAATATGCACACTTTATACACTTACATACTTAGGGTTCAAAAACAAAGATTTGTATGCCTTATAAAAAAGAGAAAAAGAAAAAGAAAAGGAAAAGAAAATATATATATAAAAAATCCTCTAAATAAGCTGAGTATTTTTGCCTCATAAAGCATAAGTATTCACGCCTAAAAGTGGTTCATGTAACTAATAAAATCCTTAAGTTTTGTGATCTTGTTTGCTCGAGTCCTTAAGTCCTTGGGGTGTTTTTCTCACCCGGTGCCCTAGGACCATCCGTTTGAGAGCATCGACCTAAGGCTCATTACACAAGTAGATTAGAAAGCCTAATAGAACTAAGAGATAATACCACTAAAAATATAAAAAATAATGAATAAGAGTTAGAGTTGAAGAACCCAGAGCCAAATTTCACTGTCACAAAGGTGCATATGACTTAGGGTAAAATAATAGACTAGATGAGAAATACAGTTTGACTCCTTATCTTCATTGGTAATAAGTTTTTAAATAAAGATTAAGTTTAGGAATGAAAAGTTTAGTTTTCCTATAACTTATAGGTTACTTGAATATTTACAATAGTACTTCAAATATTTTCTCATCTTTTCAAAATGTGTTTTCAAAATACTAATACTTAATTTCTCTTTCTTTATGGATTTTGTGGGCGTAATCCACTGAAAACCCTCGCGAGACAAAACTCGTCCTCTTGCTACCTCAGTACCATTGAAAACCTAGCACATTTCTAAACTCTGTATTTTTCTGTGTAGGTTCAAACTCAAACATGGCCCAAGAGTCGTGTTGTTTTGAAAACCAAGACCCAAATAGGACGTCTGTGATTTTTCCCTTTGGAATCTTCACAGATCGGTCAGCTAGCTGGATGGTGACTCGAGTTGGGCTTAGCTCGCCCAACCCATGTTGCTGGTATACTGAGAGAGGTAGCAAGTTGATACTTGCTCCCAGGTCAAGAAGTGCTCTACTGATTTCGGTCAGTCTTATGGTGCAGGAAATGGTGGGACATCCGGGATCCTTGTATTTCACCGGAATGGGACCAGACAGAATTTTGCTTATATTGGTTGCCAAGAACACTTTCTTGGGCACATTGGTCTTTCTCTTTTTAGTACACATTCCTTAAGAAATTTGGCATAAGCTGGGACTTGTTGGATAGCGTCAAGAAGAGGCACATTCAGTTTGACCTAGTTGAACATCTCTAGCATCTTCTCCATGCGCATATTCTTATTGTTGTTCCTAAGCCTATTGGGAAAGGGTGCTACAGGTTTATGAACTTGTTCAGCAGCTTTGTCCATGTCAGATGTTTGAGGAGCAGTTTGGAAGGAACTAGCAGAGGTGGAGGCTGGAGTAGGATCAGGATGGACTGGACTTTTCTGTTGGTAGACCTGGTTGTCTACCTTCTTTCCAGATCGAAGTGTGTAAACAGCATTGCACTGGTTGATCGATGGATCTTGAATTTCATATGCTTGATTGGAGGTTTTTGGGTTAACTAGCGGCTGACTAGGCAAAGTACCCTTTGGTCTTTCACTTAGGGAGCTAGCTAATTGACTCATCTGCATTTCCAATTTCGATATAGCCTTTGAATGGTTGTTCAACGTTTGTCCCTAGTTTTGCATAAAAGCAATTTAGGACTTGATTAAAGCTTCCATGCTCTCCTTCAATTTGCTGAATTCTTTTCCATTGATGAACCTTGGGAGGAGGAGGATGGAGCTTGACTGGGGAAATTTGGTAGAGAACTGGGATGGTGGAAATTTTTGGAGAAATTAGGCAGCATTGTTCTGGGCCCAGGAGAAATTTGGATGATTCCTCCAACCTGGACTGTATGTTTGGGAGTAGGGATTGTGAGGCGGCCGTGATTAAGCCGCGTCCAGGTGTTCCGGTGGCACTTATTGGGCATGGAAAATAGGGCACTCTTCAAAGACATGGTTTGGTGCCTGACAGTATGAACAACCCGGATTGTGAATTGGTGGTGGATTGATCTGGTTGACATTGGTGGGCTCTTTTGTCTCTAGAGCCTCGATCCTTCTCATTAGGGTTGCAATCTTAGCCTCGGTAGTTATGGATGATTCTAGAGATAGGAGTCCTCCTCTTGAAGCTATAGATTGTGAATTCTTAGGTTTTTCCGAGGCTGGCTCCCATTGCAGGGTTTTCTTAGCTAAATCCTCAAATAAATCCCAACCCTGATTCTCATCCTTCTGCAAGAACCCTCCCTAACACATGATTTCTAAAAGAGTTTTCATCTGATAATCTAAACCATCGTAGAGAATCTAGCATTGGCGCAATTTCTCCACACTATGGTGAGGGCACTGAGCTAGGAGATCTTTGAATCGCTCAAAGTATCTCCAAAATGGTTCGCTCTGTTCTTCTCTAAACTGCATGATATTCTTCCTAATGAGGGTAGTTTTGTGAATTGGGTAGAATTTCTTCAAGAAGGACTTGACGAAATCATCCCACGTCATGACAGAATCTACCGTCAAACTGTATAACCATTTCTTCGCTAGGTCCTTTAGGGAAAAAAGGATGAAACATAACCTAACGGCATCGTCTCTTAGCTGGGTTATATACATCATGAGGCACATTTATTCAAATTTCCTAACAAAGAAGTATGCGTCCTCTGATTCTAAACCATGAAACTTTGGGAGAGTGTTAATGAACTAAGGTTTTAACTCGAAGTTATTTTCGTTTGCTTCAGGAAGTTTTATGCATGATGGAAGTGAGGTCAGATCGGGTAAAAGCTATCCTGAAGTGATGCCATCACTGGTTTTGGATGCAAGGTAAAGAAGTGTTTCTTGTTAATCTAGAAGTTGACGGATCTCTCACCCACTCTTGCATGCAGCACACCACAAACAATGTGAAGACAACAAACAATCAAAAAAGAACAAAAGGTAAACAAAAGAAAGAAAAACAACCACAAAGCCTTAGTCTAAGGTACCTAGACCTAGATGACTCCTAACTGGTCGATTCTCTGGGGAAGGTTGTTGCAGGAACTCGACTACAAGCTAATCGGCCAGGAAAGGGAAAAGCTCAGGGGGAGGTATCCGGGTGTGACCCACGAGCCTAATTACGCCAAACCACAAAGCTTTCGAGGCTTTGCCTCTCAATCCACTTTCCTTAGACACCGATTTTGATAGAGTATAGTTCTTACAATTTTCAACCTCGGTTAATCTCATAGTGAGTCTGAGATGTTCCTAGGGCCAACGTCTATTGATTTTTAGTTAAGGCTTGGGAAAGTATGAGTCCACTTGAAGATGGTTTTTGGGCTAAGGAAGGGTGATGAAATCCCCACCTTATCTTGTTTATTTGAGTTTTGCCCTTAAAGTCAATTGTGCAAGTGTACAGTTTATTCACAATAAGGTAATACTCAAAGCGATAAATCACTTCAAAATGTTGGTCCTATTTTATATGAATGCACACGTACCTTTTCTCCAGCACTCTTCAACAGAAATTGAAATGAATTGAAATAGACACGTGCTCTAAATGCAAAAGTCTAATCCAAATTTCAATTAAGCAACAAATGGATTTCTGTTGAGTTTACTACACATGCATCGGGTGAAGCATTCAATGGAACTAAAAAATTTAAAAAGCAATTTTTAGCGGCTTTCGGTAACCCTGCAAACGAGTTTTTTAGTACTTCAATCGGAAAAACTCGCTTTTACACGAATTTTTTCGAGGACAAATGAATCCTCGCGCAATGTCCTTGGCTACCTCTTTCGCTTCCCATGATAGTGAGCTCCTTGGTACTTCTCCGACACATAAGAACAAAAAAAATCTTTAGTATTGAATAATAAAGTCGTTCCCTCCCCGGCAACGGCGCCAAAATTTGATCTTCAAAAAGCAAGCACAATAATAAGTAAAAAGAGTGTGGGTTGATGTTACTACTTTTGCGATTCTTCCATAGTAGCAAAGTGGCTCTACGGGCCGTATCCACAAGAAGGGAGAGCGATGAAAGCTTGATGCGGCTTCTTCGTTCAAGAAAAGAGAAAGTTCTTTGTTTCAAATAAAGAATTGGAAAATGAAAATATGTTGTTTCAAGAATTGTTTGAAAATAATTTGGTGGTTTGTAAAAGTGATATTTCTTAATGGTAAAGGCGCATGGCTAACTTTCTACTAATTGCTTCCACTAATCCCTAACTTCTTGAAGATGTAGCCTCGTGATGGATCATAGACAAGCTTAACCCTTATGCATTGGAACTATTCATGTGAAAATCGAGTGAAAGTTCTTCCTATAACTTAGCTTAACATGGCAAAAACTTGGATATTCCCTTATCAAGATCCAATTGAAGGCGAGAATATGGGAAGACACAAGTGCACTAATGGTAACGACAAAGTTAAAAGGAAAGTTTCTAACTTACAAAAACAAGAAAAGTACATAACCCATAGATCATCAAAAACCCATTAAGCATGAAATATAAGAAGGTAAATACTTGAATGTAAGTTAGAGCTAGAACCCTCGTCTTAAGATGTCATAGCTCTCGTTTGCACAAGGCTTATTTGACACTATTGACTCATGTGGGTTTTCAATCAAGTGTTAGAGATTAGTGAGTTAGTAGTTAGTTAGCCATGCTATGGAGGAGTTAGTTACACATGGTTCAAAAAAGAAACAACAAAAGAGATGAGGTAAAGAGAGGGAGTTACACTACAAGAAAACAAAGAAAAGAAGTGAAGAGAAAGGAAGTTACACTATAACAGTGAACAACAAAAGAAAGAAGTAAAGAGAAATGAGTTTACACTACAACAAGGAAATAAAAGCAAATGAAAAGCACAAGTAAATGGAAAGAAAAAAGAGAAGTAGTTACTTGTATTATCTTGTCACCTTCAAATACAACCTTTACACTCTCTCTCTCTCTCTCTCTCTCTCTCTCTCTCTCTCTCTCTCTCTCTTTCACTTTAATGGCTAAAACTAAATCTAGAAGAAAAATAACAACAACTACAACTCCAAAATCAAACTAACATAAAGATCCTAAAGCTCTGGATATCTCTTCCTTAAGACCCCAGGGGATATTTATAGGCACCAGGAGAAAGGGGGCCACGTGGGTGACCTGTGGCCCGAAGCGCAGGCGCGCGCGCCTAAAGGGCCGCGGAAACGCGGCCTGGGCCACGTTTCTGCGGCCCTGCCAGGCGGCGCGCGCCTGGCTTTGGGCAGCGCGTTGATTGGTTGCTAATGTTACATATTTAATGTCACATTTCCATACTTATTTTAGAATAAAAGCCTGCATTGTCCTAATTATTTGTTTAATTTATTTGCAGGCCCAATCTTTAAGGAGTTGAAGAGAAATGAGCCCAAAGCCCAACAAAAATTCTGAATTAAATCAGAATTAATTCGCACACAATAAATCAGGGCAAAATCAAGAGGTTGAAACCGGTTGAGAAGAATCCTCTCAGGATCGATCGTTAAAGCCAAGAATCTAAGGCCATTTCTACAAAATCTCGGAGCCAAACTGCAAAACCAACTCCAGATAAAGTCAGAGGGAGTCACCGGGAAGACCCACCAACAGGGTGTAGCCACCTGGCCACACCCTTGCCGCAGAAACGCGGCAAAAGCCGCGTTTCTGCGGCAATCTTGGGGAGTTACGGGAGCGTTTGCTCCCCCGACCTCCCCGGGATTCTGGTTTTTGGGTTTATGCCTATAAAAGGCTTGTACTTGCGCTGAAAATGGGACGCCAATGCAGATTAGGATTTTAGACTAGTTTTTCCATTTTGTAGTTTAGTTTTTACTTTTATGTAACTTGTATGTAACTTAGGGTAGAAGAAGATTCATGTAAGTAAGAGAGAGGGGCTGATGTTGAGAGTGACACCGACGATGTACCCTACTCCTTTCTTTCATTGTCTCAGCAAGTAATAAAGGTAAATGTTTTGTTTGTTTTCTATTCTGCTTTACTTTACATTTGTTTTTGCTTCTCTCTTCCTCTTCTACTTTACCTTGGTTGTTGTTGAAGTGTACAAATGAATTCCAAAGCAAGTCTAACTAAGCTACGTGAGAGCCAGCGATAGTTCATGAAGACGTTCTCCTCTTCCAAGCTCCGCATCACTTCGTTCTTCTTATGCTTGACGATATAATGTGCACGGGGACCGAGCTCAAGTTTATGATCTATGCGTTGAACGCCTCCGAAGCAAAAAGGTAGAACTTGCAAAAAGGTTTACAAGTAAGTCATCAATCAACCTAGGTAAGTATCTCTTTACTTCTTTTCTTTTCTTTCTTAGTTTAGATCACCAACCACTTCTTCCAAATCGTTTTCATTCTTCTCCACTTCATTGTACATAGTCGCTTTTCATCGTTTTCTGATTTTCCACCTTCTTCATCTCTCGCTTTCTTCTTAACTTTAACTATAACTTTCTTTTTCATTTTCTTAACTTAAAAACAGAGAAGAACTCTCGTTTTGTTTTCTTAACGATTTCAATAAAACTGTAAAGCTTCCATCGCAAACCCTCCTTGTGGATCACGACCCGCATAGCCACTTGCTATAGCGGAAGAATTGAGCACTTGCACATATTCTTTCTTAAGTTCTCTAATCTCGTATTTTGTGTGCAGGTTAGCCTCAATCAAATTTTGGCGCCATTGCCGGGGAGGGTAAAACGGTTTTTATTGAAATCTGAATTTTTATTGAAAATTTTTAGAACTAAACGAATGTTCTTCTCTGTTGCAGGTTACAGGGCGAGCAAAGTAGAAATAAAGGATTGCAGAAACATATAAGTGGTCTTGGGTCTCTGTTCCAAAAAACAGAGACCAAGGACCCTCTGAATTGCCGCGTTTTCGCGGCTTTTGCCGCGTTTTTGCGGCAAGGAGGAGTGCACTACTAACCATCTTTTTGTAGGGCAGCTTGCTTTGCAAAATTCTAGCTTTCTGCAACTCTATTTTCTTTTATATGCCATAACATAAGCCTGCTAATAAACTAACAGTAAAACATTTGTTGATAAAGTAAAAATATTGATTAGACGTTTGCATTTAGGCACGTGTCTTTTCAATTCATTTCTTTTACTATTGAAGAGTGCTGGAGCAAGGTACGTATGCATTGCATTTAGCATAGGACTCACTTCTTGGTTGTTTATATCGCTTTGAGTGAATCCTACATATCTTGTACACTTGCACAAAATTATTTTAAGGGCACTAACCCATAACAAGATAAGGTGGGGATTTAATCACCCTTCCTTAGCCCAAAAATCAGATTCCAAGCACTCACTAACCCAAGCCTAACTAAAATTGAGTAGACGTTGGCCCTAGGGACATCTCGGACTCAATTAGGAGATTATCCTAAGGGGGAAAAATGTTAGAATCTGACTCCTGCAAAATCAGTGTCTAGGAAAGGGATTGAGGGCCGAAAGCCCGAAGGTTGGTGGTTATTTAATTAAGGAACGTCTTTGACGGAAAACCTCCCACCAACCTTGCCCTGACCTGGCTGATTAGCTTGTGATCAAAGTCTACATTAAACCTCCCATGGACAGTCTAACCAGTTAGGAGTCGTCTAGGTCTAGGTCTACCCTAACTTAGGTTAGAATTTTTTCTTTCTTGATTGTTTATTTGTTTGCTTATCTTTTTTTTTTTGTGTATTCTATTGTGTGATATGGCTTATAATAATAATTCTTTCAACTTTAATGATAATCCATATTACACACCAAGTTCATTTTCGGATATTACCAACCCGGCATATCACGACTTTAACCAACCTAGTGTGCCGGATTGGTCTTATCCGAATCAATATGACCCATACCCCCCATCTAATAACTATAATTTCCATAACGATTTCAACTCTTCACCGAGTCAGTGGGGATTCACCTCCCCCGAGCATAATTTCCAACAACCTTGTCCTCCTTCTCCACCTAGTCCACAACATTTTCAAGAGTCATACTCAGTTCCACCCATCCAAAACAGGAAACCATCAATTCTGGAAATGAGTATGCGTGAGTCCAAACACAAATCCCAAAATCTGATGGACTCACAATTTCACTACCACTTCCAAGACAATTCTTCATCTTTTCATCAAAATAATGAACCTATCAACTATGAAAAGATGCTTGAAGCCATGACTCAGGCTCAAACACTCGTAATCGTGACATAGATATGATGGTCGAATCTCTACGTTCCCACCGTCCTGATGTCACTAACTATTCTGTTAGAGCCGAAGAGTCATGTAGTTTTGGAAATCAAGATTCCATTTCAGAACAACCACTTGAACTTGCCCAAACTCCAAATTTTGAAAAAGATATTGATAGTTTAGCAAGTTCTCCTTTTTCTGAAATAGAACTTGAGAATGAATATGATCTTGAACCCCAACTTAGTGATTCAATGCTTCTTCCTGATTCAATAATGACCCCGGTATCTTTACCTGACTTTAATCTTTTCCCGGAGTCGACATTGGATCCTGTCCCAATTCATAATGAAATTGAATCACCCATCTTTGAGGATCATATTGAACTTGACCAATTATACACTTTTGAAGATCCTATTGACAAATTGGCAAGTTCTTCATTTTTTGATATTGAACTCAATGAGATATGTGACCTAGATTCTCAAATCTGTGATCCAGTTCAACTTTCTGAATCAATCTTGACTCCCGTTTTGCTACCAAACTTGAGTAATATTTTAGAGTCAGTTTTGATTCCTCCACCTATCATTCCTGAACTGGAATCATGCACATTAAGTCACATTCCATTGTTAGAAAATACATGTGGACTAGAGTTTCAACTTCTTTACTTGGACCCGCTCCTTGAACCAATTTCGACTCCTGAACCTTTAGTTGACTTAAGTCACCTTCCTGAGTCGGTATTAGTTCCTGTCCTTTCTGAGTCCAAGTCAACCGTTCTATCAGTTCATACTCCATTCTGGGACGAGGTGGTTGACAAATTTGACTCCGAAATCAATTATGGAATATGGAAATTAGATGGGGTTAAATATTTAATAAAGATCCTTTATGGACACATCTTTTTAGTGGGTTATATTAGAGTAATTTCTGGTGGGTTCCCCCGAGACCCAAGAAAAGTTGATTGGGCCGCGTTTCGTGGACCAATCAGACCACCACCGGAACCACCACCTTAAGGTAACATTTTCCTTCCCTTTCTTCTTTTTCATGCATCTATGCATTAATTCATACATTGAGGACAATGCATGAGATAGGTGTGGGGGAGGGTCTAACATAACTTTCTTTTTCTTTAAAAAAAAAATTACATTTTTCTTTACTTTTAAAAAACTTTTTGAAAAATAGAAACAATATTTTGACTTATTTTTGTAAGAAATTAAGTTATTTTAAGGAATAGGAAAATCCAAATTATGATTTCTTATACTTGGTCAAAAGAAGATTATTTGTTTGATTTTTAGAGTTAGGAAGATAATTTGTCAAAGTAATTTAGTCTTGATCTTTACCTGGATGAAATATGCACACTTCATACACTTACACACTTAGGGTTCCAAAATAAAGATTCTTATGCCTTATAAAAATATATATATATATATATAAATGAATAAGTCTAATTATTGATTAGCTAGGTGCTTTGGCCTAAGCAAGCCTTAGTATTTATGCGAAAGATAATTAGATCCTCTGATTAAGCTGGGTATTTGTGCCTAATAAAGCATAAGTATTCACGCCTAAAAGGGATTCATATAATAAAATCCTTAGTTTTGTGGCCTTGTTTGCTCGAGTCCTTAAGTCCTTGGGGGTGTTTTCTCACCTGGTGCCCTAAGACCGTTTGGTTTGGGAGTCATCGATTAGAGGCTCGTTACATGGGCAGATTAGAAAGCCTAATAGAACTAAGGAATAATACCACCAAAAAGAAAAAAAAACATATATATATATATATAAATAAATAAGGCATAAGAGTTAGAGTTAATGAACCCTTAGTCAAAATTTTCACAGTCAAAGTGCATATGACTTAGGGTAAAGTAATAGACTAGATGAGAAGTACAATTTGACTCCTTACTTTGATTGATAACAAATTTTTGAATAGAGACTAAGTTTAGGAATGAAAAATTCGATTTTCCTATAACTTATAGATTGCTTAGATCTTACAATCATATTTCAAATATTTTTCTCTTTCAAAATGCTTTTCGAAAATACTAACTCTTTATTTCTCTTTCTTTATGGATTTTGTGGGTGTAATCCGCTGAAAACCCTCACGAGACACACTAGTCCTCTAGGGGTAACCTAGAGGTTTAACGGCTTGTTGCACATGCTCAGTGCAATCGCGCGACCTGCGAAAGTGGTCTAATAATCCTTAGTATAGCTTAGTTGTTTTGCTCGAGGACGAGCAAAAGATAGGTATGGGGGTGTGATTGGTTGCTAATGTTACATATTTAATGTCACATTTCCATACTTATTTTAGAATAAAAGCCTGCATTGTCCTAATTATTTGTTTAATTTATTTGCAGGCCCAATCTTTAAGGAGTTGAAGAGAAATGAGCCAAAGCCCAACAAAAATTCTGAATTAAATCAGAATTAATTCGCACACAATAAATCAGGGCAAAATCAAGAGGTTGAAACCGGTTGAGAAGAATCCTCTCAGGATCGATCGGTTAAAGCCAAGAATCCAAGGCCATTTCTACAAAATCTCGGAGCCAAACTGCAAAACCAACTCCAGATAAAGTCAGAGGGAGTCACCGGGAAGACCCACCAACAGGGTGTGGCCACCTGGCCACACCCTTGCCGCAGAAACGCGGCAAAAGCCGCGTTTCTGCGGCAATCTTGGGGAGTTACGGGGAGCGTTTGCTCCCCCGACCTCCCGGGATTCTGGTTTTTGGGTTTATGCCTATAAAAGGCTTGTACTTGCGCTGAAAATGGGATGCCAATGCAGATTAGGATTTTAGACTAGTTTTTCCATTTTGTAGTTTAGTTTTTACTTTTATGTAACTTGTATGTAACTTAGGGTAGAAGAAGATTCATGTAAGTAAGAGAGAGGGGCTGATGTTGAGAGTGACACCGACGATGTACCCTACTCCTTTCTTTCATTGTCTCAGCAAGTAATAAAGTAAATGTTTTGTTTGTTTTCTATTCTGCTTTACTTTACATTTATTTTTGCTTCTCTCTTCTCTCTTCTACTTTACCTTGGTTGTTGTTGAAGTGTACAAATGAATTCCAAACCAAGTCTAACTAAGCTACGTGAGAGCCAGCGATAGTTCATGAAGACGTTCTCCTCTTCCAAGCTCCGCATCACTTCGTTCTTCTTATGCTTGACGATATAATGTGCACGGGGACCGAGCTCAAGTTTATGATCTATGCGTTGAACGCCTCCGAAGCAAAAAGGTAGAACTTGCAAAAAGGTTTACAAGTAAGTCATCAATCAACGTAGGTAAGTATCTCTTTACTTCTTTTCTTTTCTTTCTTAGTTTAGATCACCAACCACTTCTTCCAAATCGTTTTCATTCTTCTCCACTTCATTGTACATAGTCGCTTTCATCGTTTTCTGATTTTCCACCTTCTCATCTCTCGCTTTCTTCTTAACTTTAACTATAACTTTCTTTTTCATTTCTTAACTTAAAAACAGAAGAACTCTCGTTTTGTTTTCTTAACGATTTCAATAAAACTGTAAAGCTTCCATCGCAAACCCTCCTTGTGGATCACGACCCGCATAGCCACTTGCTATAGCGGAAGAATTGAGCACTTGCACATATTCTTTCTTAAGTTCTCTAATCTCGTATTTTGTGTGCAGGTTAGCCTCAATCACGCGTCGCCTAGTCTATCCCCTATCAGTAGGCCTGCTGGTTTGCTGATATGATGCCCTGGACTGACAAAATCACCTCCCTAAAGTTAATGGCTACTTGGTAGGCCTTTAATCACCCATTAAATGGTGATTAAGGTCTTCTTCTTCATTTGCACACCATGGACCTAGGATCAAGCAAGTAAAACTTTATTAGAAGAATTTTATACCAAATAAATAGAGAATGTGATGAAAATTATGTAAAATTAGAGACTAATCATACCGCTCGATGGGAAAATAGTGCGCAAAACAGGTTGATATTGAGAGTGAATTATATTCTTAAAAAGTTCTATTGTTCCCTTGGGACTACCGTTATAGCTAGGAAGCTCAACGGGTCGAATCCACAGGGAGGGGAGCAATGAAAGCTTTGTTGCTTGGTTCTCTTGTTTATCTTGAAATTCCTTCTTTGTTTCAAAAAGAATGAAGAAATGGAAGAGAAGAATTGTGTTGGTGGTTGGTGAAAACAAAGTAAAAAGTTGGTTTGTGGGGAAAAAAAATGTGAAAGAAGTTGATTCGAAGAAGTAGAAAAACAAATTATGAAAAAAAAAAAAAAAATCAGTTTTCGAAAAAGCTTGAAAAATGAAAGAGTGTTGCTTAAAGAAATTTGAAAAAGAGGACGAGTTTTGAAAGGAAGATTTAAAACAAGAACTTAGGAAGAAGATTTGAAAAAAAGAGAGAAAAGTATATTTTTTCTTTTGGATTGTAAAATTCATGACTAACCTCCTACATTGACCCAACTAACTAATAACTTTCTTGATGATAGAGCCTCACATGGATCCATCACCTTCACCACGCTTTTATTGTAAGAACTTATCATTGGATAACAAATGAAAGTTTTTCACCCATCACCTTGCATTACACGGCAAAAACTCGAAGGTCACCCCATTAAGAACCATTTTAAGGCGAGAATGGGGTGAACAACAAGTGCACGATCAGTATCGGACAGGAAGAATATGTATTCTCTAACTTCACCAAACAAAGCAAGGTTAGTGATCGGGGAAAACCGCGCCCAAAAAGGTATATTTTGAATCAAGAGGTAAAGTGTGTGTGCTTGGCTTCCTCGATACTTCTGTTATAGCATAAAGGCTAAACGAGTCGAATCCATAAGGACGGGAGGCGATAGAAACTTACATGATATGTTCACGTGTATGTTAGAAGTTCTTGAATATTTTAAAGAATAAAAGAAAAGAAATAAAGAATGAAAAGAGAAGTACGGTGAAACACGAAGAAGTGGGAAACATAGAAGACATGATTTTTTTGATTTTTGAAATATATCTAAAACAAAGTAAAAAGGAAAGAAAACCCATGGGTACAACCACTAATGGCTCCACTAACCATGCTAACCTTTTAGTGATAGTTGCCTCACATGTATCATTGGCCATTACTAGTCCTTGGTTCAAGAGAGTTTCAAAGCATGACCCATGCGATAACTTTTACATCCAAACTCAACAAAACAAGTGCAAGCTACACTTAAACCATCAAAACTAAACAAGAATAAGCATGGAGTAAAGTAATGTTAGCTTGTTAGAGAGTTAGGATGTTAGAGTGTTAGAATACATCATCATAAGCCATCAATGACTCTTTTAAGAGTAAGGCCAAGTAGAGGCTATTAGATTCATGTGGATAATCAAGTAAAAAGTTAGAAAGTTAGTGGTTAGTAGTTAGTTGCTATGAGAGAAAATTAGTTAAACATGTAAAGGAGTTAGAGAAGAAAATAAGAGAGGTAAAGAGAGAACCTTTCATACCTTGTCACCTTCTATTACAAGCACTCTTACTTTCCAACCATGTACCATTCTCTCTCCTATTATAAGATGTAAAAGAAATGGATAATACAAAGAGGAAGAAGAAGAAGAACTAACCTAAACTACCCTAAACTATAACATGAAAAGAAAACTGCACTACTCTCTGGATATCTCCCTGAAGAACCCCCAAGGGGGTTATTTATAAGCACCACGGGAAAGGAGGCCAGGGAGACAAACCCTGGCCCAAAGCGTTGGACGCGCGTAGCGCTGCCTACTGCATGCAATCGCATCGGTCCCCTGTCAGCTGCAGGTCCTGATTTCTAGTTTTGGGCCCCTAGTTTTAACAGAATCACCCTCCTGGTCAATGGCTATCTCTATTGGCCTTAATCACCAATTAAATAGTGATTTTGGGTCATCTTCTTCATTTCATGCTATGGACCTAGTAACATACAAGAGAGGTATTATTAGTAGAATTTAATATTAAATAAATATAAAGATCTGGTATAAAATATGCAGTTTTAGCGACTAATCAGTTAGCGCATCAATAAATTATTTATAGCATGTAGTTAAGCATGAAATATGAGAATTAATTTGCATGTTAGTGTATTAGAGTTAAAACTCTTCATCATTAGCCATTCATAGCTCTTACTTACACAAGGCACATTGTGAGACTTATAGATCCATGTGGATTATCAATTAAATAGTTAGAGGTTAGTGGCTTAGTAGTTAGTTAGCCATGCCAAAGAAAAAGTTGGATAGACATGGAATTGAAATGCAAGAAAGTAAACATCATTACTCTATTTGCAAGGAAGAAGAAAAGCTTGTAAAAACAACAAGAAATCTAGAGAAAGAAGAAGAAAGAGCTTGTATTGATTGCCACAAGTCAATTACAGAACTGTCTCTCTGTTTTTTGGACTAATAAGGAGAAAAGAAAATTGCACAAAAATCATAAAGAAATTCCTAAAATTCTACTCTAAATTCTGTAACTCCCCCTCTCGCAGACCCAGAGGGGTATTTATAACCTCAAAACTCTAGGTCCAATCAATCGCAAACGTAGGAGAAAGCGATGCATCAACGTCAGAGAATTGCCGCGGTGGCAGAATCTTGTCCAGGTGTCCTGTAGAAGCTTCTTATTCTCTCCGAATATTCTCTAGTTTGTTATAGAATTTGGCTTCATAGATTGGGCTTCAAATAATCTTCATTAAATTCTAATTAAATTAGAATATTGGGTCTTCTTCTCCATTAAAATGTGGTCCTAAAAATTAAGAGAAAAGACATTTGAAATCAGAATTTTATCAGTAATTAAATGGAAAAATGTATTGTAAATAATGTGAAAAAGAATACTAATCACACCCTATACCTAGCTTTTACTCATCCCCGAGTAAAATAAGAAAGGAAGAATACCTAGACTAGAGATGTTATTACACCACTTTCGTCAGTGATGCGATTGCACTAAGCATATGTAACAAGCTGTTAAACCTCTGGTTTTCCATAGAGAAGGAGTTTTGTCTCTGAAGGATTTACAGCGGATTACACCCACAAAATCTCAAAAAAAAAAAAACATATGTTAATGTTTTAATTTTTTTTTTTGAAAAGGAGAAAGGTTTATGATCCATTCTTGCAAAAATTAAGTGATTTATGGTTTTAGGTTAACCTTTAACAGTTCATTCTTAATTCAAGTCTCCATGCAAGGGATTGTCATCAAATTTGGTTAAGGGATAGAGAATAGATTGATTATTTGATCTTTTATTAAACCTAGAAAGTATACGCTTATATGTTTGGGGGATTTTAACTTGGACTTATATACCTTCATATATATATATATATATATATATATATATATATATATATATATATATATATATATATATATATATATATATATATATACTCTATTTATATATATATATTATTTTTCTTTTAGTTTCATTAGGTTTTCTAGTCCACTTATGTAACAAGTCTTGCACCAATAACTCTCAAATCAAATGGTCTTAGGGAACTAGATGAGAATACATCTCTCGGGTCCAAGTACTCAAGTGAACAAGGCCACGAAGATAAAGTGTTTATTTTTTTACCACCGTTAGGTGTGACTAATGATACTTTCAAGGCACAATTAACCAGCTTAAGTAGTGGTCAAATACTATATTTAATTTATTTATATACAATTTTATATATATATATTTTAATAAGGGTATTTAAGTCTTTGTTTTAATCCCCTAATATATGTGTATATAATTCTAAGAAAAATTCAAGATTTAATTATCTTTCTAATCTTTCTTTTTTACCTAAAATTCAACACACACCCTTATTTTAACTAAAATTAAGAAATCTCACTTTAAAGTTTTCCAAATTCCGAAGATCAATTTAATTTTTTTAAAAATGGATCAAAACTTATTTTATATTTACAAAAAAAATTTATAAGAAAATCTAGAAAAATCTAAAGAAAATCTAGAAAAATATCATAGAAGAAAGAGAAACTCTTAGAAAATAAAAAGAAATCCTAGAAATAAAGAGAAAATCCTATGTTAGTACCCTCCCCCATGTCTCTCTCATGCATTGTCCCCAATGCATGACAGTATGATATTAATGCATGAAATAAGGTAAGTGAAAAATATGTTACCCTCGTCTACGGCTCGGACCGGCTGAAGTGGTCGGACCATTTGATTATGAGTGTCGCAATCCCTGCTCAATGCGATCTAAACGTGCAGATTGCTCCTCCATCTGTCGTCGGAGCCTAGTTTGACCCTTAAATATCTTCTTCATGCCTTTCCAAATGAAAGACATGAAGGCACGTGAATAAGTAGGTGGTGACTGACACTAGAGCTCAGGCTCGTCCTCCTCCTCCAATTGTTCCTCAAGAGAGGACTCAGCTGGGGTATCCTCTGGTTGGATAGTGGGTGTCTAAACTGCGTATACGTACTTGTAACTCTCTTGAGGACCACAAAGACTCGGTCATATGCAGAAAATAGCGCATCTTGTAGAAAGTTTCTACATAGACGGGTGACTAATACAGGATGGGAGTACTTTGCACCCCTAGTACGCTCGGAGTTGGTAATCAGACTATGGAGTAAGACAGTGTTCTGACAGACCATGTGCTACCTAGTCATCAGGCTGTGGATAATTTGCAGCACAGGCCTATTGAAAGATGTTGTGTGGTCAAGGCCTAATATGTTGCATTGGAGCAATCGTCCAACACAATGTACATTATGAAAATTGTGCTAGCCTTGAGTCCACGGTCTTGCTCTACACACGTAGCACCCAAGACTGTTATGTACTCAATAAGGGAAAGGGCTCATTGTGTTGTGATGCACTGGGGACTTATGTGTAGTCCTCAATCATGTCAACTGTAACTGTGACATCCTCAGTGTCAAAGTGCACAGTAAATTGGTGATGGTAAAGATCAATAGTGGCAGTGTCAATGCATATGTAGAATTTATTAACAAGCTCAGGACAATAGTATGCATCAAACTCAGAATTGTCATATACAAGGTCATACCAATTTCTTTCTCTAATCCTATCTGATTTGGGAAATCCAAGTAGAAACAGCAGAGATCGACTAGTAGATTTGAGATCTACACAAAAAATCGATCCCCAAAAATTTGGCGGCGCGCTCTGGACATGACAGGACGGCCGCGGATTCGTGGCTTTCTTTGGGTTTCCATGGCAGACTGGAGGAGATAGGAGGTCAGGTTTTGGGAGGGGCGGCGCTCTTTCTTCCTCTCTTCAGACTTGAGGTTAGATCGGGAGTTGGGTCACAGGAGAGAGGATGAGAGGGTTTTTATAGAGAGAGGAAAAGGGTTAGTTTCCTTTTTTAGCCCTAGGTATAGGTGAAAATTCCTATACTAAGATTTTGAATTTTTATTTTTTTTATTTTTTTAGGGAAAATAAGGAATATATACACAAAAAAAGTCCTAATGGGGATTTTTACAATGGGGTCCTAATTTTTATTTGTTTTTCAGTTTTATATTTTTATGGTTTTTTTGTTTTATTTGATTTCCCTTTTATTAAATTTTCAATTGTGATGCAAAGGGATGACTGGTGTGGATTTGAGTCAGTCATAAGTTGGGTCTGTGAGACCCATAACTTGTGCTTCAAAAGATTTAGGCTAGGTGGTCAAGAAGGGTTTCAATCTCTGGTCATTGTCTTTGAAAATATTACCACTTCTTGGATTAGATATTTCTACTGTACCATGGGAAATACCATTTGTACTATGAAGGGACCTAACCATCGGGTTTTCAATTTGCCCACAAAGAGATGTAGCCTAGAATTGTAAAGCAGACCTGTGGCCCTGGGATAAAAATTTTTCGGTGTATTGAGAGATCATGAAAAAGATTAGTTCTGTTTTTAGTAATTCTTGAATTATCATATGCTTCATTTCGTATCTCCTCTAATTCTGAAATCTGCAGTTTTGTAAATCATCGACTCTATTTAAATCAAAGTTAAGTTGCTCGATCGCCCATAAAGTATGGTGTTCCAGTTCAACCGGCAGATGCAGGGTTTCCCAAATACTACTCGATATGGGGACATACCGAGGATAGTTTTGTAGGCAGTCTAATAAGTCTATAGTGCATCTATAAACTTTACAGACCAATTCTTACATTTTTATCCTATAGTTTTTTCCAGTATGAGCTTAATTTGTCTATTTGTAACCTCAACATGTCCGTTGGTTTGAAGATGATACGCCATGGATAATTTATGTGTTATGGAGTACTTCCACTTTAGTGCTTTAAAAGATCTGTTGCAGAAGAGCGACCCGTTGTCACTTATTATCGCATGGGAGCACCAAAGCAGGAAATGATATTCTCTTTTAGGAATTTGACAACAACCTTGTTGTCATTTGTCCTAGTTGGCACCACTTTTATCCAATTTGGCACATAATCAACTACAACCAAAATGTACTAGTTTCCAAATGAAATGGGAAACGGCCCCATGAAGTTGCCTCAAACATCGAAAATTCTACTTCAAGAATGAGATTTAAGGGCATCATGACTCTTTTTGAAATCCTACCCATCAATTGAAAATTTTTGCATAGCTTACAAAAATTGAAAGAATCTTTGAAAAGAGCGGGCCAGTAGAACCCACTTTGCAGACTTTTTCAGCAGTCTTGCGTGGACCAGGGAGTCCACCACACACAAGCTCGTGACAAAATGCCAGCGCGCTCCTATGTTCATCTTCAGGAAGACACCGTCTAATGATTTGATCAGGACAGTATTTGAAGAAATACGGTTCTTCTCAAAAGAAAACCGAACCTGAGTTAAGAAACGGAGTTTGTCCTGATTTGACAATTCAGAAGGTATTTGCCTAGTAGTAAGATATTTCACAATATCTGCATACCAAGGCTCATGAAGTATAGCTAGGAGTTGCGTAGGAAAATCTTCATTTCTTGGTGTTGTTCCTATAGGTACATTGGGGATACTAGAAATATGATCTGCCACCACATTTTTCATGCCTTTTTATCTTTTATTTCAAGGTTAAACTCTTACAAAAGAAGGATCTATAGAATGAGTCTTGATTTAGCAGCCTTCATTGCCATTAAGTACCTCAATGTGAAATGATCCATTGATTGAGGTTTTTACCTACACACAAATACAGAATTTCAGAACTTTAAAATAGTGATGTGCAAGTGCTCAATTCTACCACGATAGCAAGTGGTTATGCGGGTTGGGATCCATAAGGAAGGACTAGCGATGGAAACTTTTTAGTAAATTCTCTTTTAAGCTACAATTAATGGTTAAAATTCTTCTTTTAGTTCTTAAAAAGAAAAGTGAAAAATGGAGTTAAAGTCAAGTTAGGAAGAAAGTGGTAGAATGAGAAGGTGGAGAAAATAGAAGTGACATGTATAAAGAAATTGAAAAAATGAAAGAGATTTGGGTGATTATGGTGTTGGTGATCTACACTAAAAGTTACAAGAAAAGAAAACCTAAAAATCTAAAAAAATTTGCCTCTTCGGCGCCTGCTTACCTTTTACCCGTATCGACGATGTACCTTTACTTAAAGGCGAGCGAAGTGATTAAGGCTAAACCTGCACAAAAAATACGAGATTATAGAACTTAAGAAAGGAAATGTGCAAGTGCTCAATACTTCCGCTATAGCAAGTGGCTATGCGGGTCGTGATCCACAAGGAGGGTTTGCGATGGAAGCTTTTACGGTTCTTTATTGAAATCGTTAAGAAAACAAAAGAAAGTTCTTCTCTGTTTTTAAAGTTAAGAAAATGGAAAAGAAAGTTGTTAAAGTTAAGAAGAAAGCGGGAGATGAAGAAGGTGGAAAATCAGAAAACGATAAAAAGCGACTATGTACAAATGGAATGAGTGGAGAAGAAAGAATGAAAACGGTTTGGAAGAAGTGGTGTTTGTGATTTACTTTACAGAAATGAAAGAAAGAAATAAAAGAGTTACTTACCTTCTTTTCGTCAAATGCTTACCTTGAGATCTTAGCTACGAAGTTACCTTGAATTAGAGGCATTCAGCGCATAGCCCATAAGATTTGAGTGTTGGTCTTCATCCACATTACATCATCAAGACTACTTCAAGAATGAAATGATACTGAGAGAGACTCTACTCCATCGTCATGAGCTATCGATGGCACTCGCAATGGCAAGGTTCTTTCGATGCTTCTAGACTCACTTGGAAGACGATTGTAAAAAGAAGAGTAAAATAAAAAGAAGAAGAAGAAGAAGACTAAATAGAAGTACATACACGAAAAGAACATCGATTCGATTCCATTACAATCAAAGAAAAGAAATAAGTCTTACACCGGTGTCACTCCAGCTCAAGCTTCAGTCTTGTTCTTCGATGCAAGTCGATCTCCTCTGAATTACATAAATGAAACCTAAAATTACATAAAAAGAAAGACTAAAACCTAAACTAAGAAATGAAAACTAAGCTAAATCCTAATCTCTGCATTGGCCTCCCATTTCAGCACAACAATTGCCCTTTTATAGACCAAAAACCCTAACCATAAGATCCGGGGAGGTCGGGGAAGTTCACGCTTCCCCTAACTCCCCACAATGCCGCAAAAACGCGGCTTTTGCCGCGTTTTTGCGGCAAGGGTGTGGCCAGGTGGCCACACCCTGTTGGTGGGTCTCCCCGATTCGATTTCCTGCTTTTATCTTCAGTTGGTTTCTTCGTTTGAGTCCTGGATTCTGACGAAATGGCCTTGGATCTTGGCTTTAACCGATCGATTCTGAGAGGATTCTTCTCAACCGGTTTCAACCTCTTGATTTTGCCCTGATTTAGTATGTGCGAATTAATTCTGATTTAATTCAGAATTCTGGTGGGCTTTTGGGCTCATTTCACGTCATCTCTTCAAGGATTGGGCCTGCAAATAAATTAAGCAATTAATTAGGATAATGCAGGCTTTTATTCTAAAATAAGTATGGAAATATGTTTCTAAATATGCAACATTTGTGACCAATCACACCCCCATACCTATCTTTTGCTCGTCCTCGAGCAAAACAACTAAACTATACTAAGGATTATTAGACCACTTTCGCAGGTCACGCGATTGCACTGAGCATGTGCAACAAGCCGTTAAACCTCTAGGTTACCCCTAGAGGACGAGTTTTGTCTCGTGAGGGTTTTCAGCAGATTGAACCCACAAAATCCATAAAGAAAGGGAAAAAGAGTTAGTATTTTCGAAAAGCATTTTGAAAGAGAAAAATATTTGAAATATGATTGTAAGATTTAAGCAATCTATAAGTTATAGGAAAATCGAATTTTTCATTCCTAAACTTAGTCTCTATTCAAAAATTTGTTATCAAATTAGAGTAAGGAGTCAAATTATGCTTCTCATCTAGTCTATTACTTTACCCTAAGTCATATGCACTTGTGATTGTGAAAATTTTGACTAAGGGTTCATTAACTCTAACTCTTGTGCCTTATTTATATATATATATAAATATTTTTTGGTGGTATTATTCCTTAGTTCTATTAGGCTTTCTAATCTGCCCATGTAACGAGCCTTTAATCGATGACTCCCAAACCAGACGGTCTTAGGGCACCAGGTGAGAAGACACCCCTAGGACTTAAGGACTCGAGCAAACAAGGCCACAAAACTAAGGATTTTATTATATGGACCTCCTTTAGGCGTGAATACTTATGCTTTATTAGGCACAAATACCCAGCTTAATCAAAGGATTTTTTTTTCTTTTTTTTCAAACTTATCTAATCATCTTTCGCGTAAATACTAAGGCTTGCTTAGGCCAAAGCACCTAGCTAATCAATAATTAGATTTGTTTATCTTTTTTTTTTTTTTTTTATAAGGCATAAGAATCTTTGTTTTTGAACCCTAAGTGTGTAAGTGTATGAAGTGTGCATATTTCATCAAGGTAAAGATCAAGACCAAATTACTTTGACAAATTATCTTCCTAACCCTAAAATCAAACAAATAATCTTATTTTGACCAAGTATAAGAAATCTTAATTTGGATTTTTCCTATTCCTTAAAATTAACTTAATTTCTTACAAAAAATATGTCAAAGTATTGTTTCCATTTTCAAAAAGTTTTTTTAAAAGAAAAGAAAATGTTAATTTTTTTTTTACAAAAAGAAAAGTTATGTTAGACCCTCCCCCCACCTATCTCATGCATTGTCCTCAATGTATGAATTAATGCATAGATGCATGAAAAGAAGAAAGGGAAGGAAAGTGTTACCTTAAGGTGGTGGTTCCGGCGGTGGTCTGATTGGTCCACGAAACGCAGCCCAATCACCTTTTCTTGGGGTTCGAAGGAACCCACCAACAATTTCTTTAATATAACCCATTAAAAAGATAAATCCATGAAGGATTTTTATTAAAATTTGACTCCATCTAATTTCAAATTCCATAACTAATTTCAGAGTCAAATTGTCAACCACCTTGTCCCAGAATGGAGTATGAAATGATAGAACGGTTGACTTGGACTCAGGAAGGACAGGAACTAATACTGACTCAGGAAGATGACTTAAGTCAAGTAAAGGTTCAGGAGTCGAAATTGGTTCAAGAAGCGGGTCCAAGTCAAGAAGTTGAAACTCTAGTCCACATGTATTTTCTAACAATGGAATGTGACTTAATGTGGGTGATTCCAGTTCAGGAATGATAGGTGGAGGAATCAAAACTGACTCTAGAATATTATTCAAGTTTGGTAATAAAACAGGAGTCAATATTGATTCAGAAAGTTGAACTGGATCACATATGTGAGAATCTAGGTCACATATCTCATTGAGTTCAATATCAAAAAATGGAGAACTTGCCAATTTATCCATGGGATTTTCAAATTTGTAAAGTTGGTCAAGTTCAACATGATCCTCAAAGATGGGTAATTCAATTTCTTTATGAATTGGTACAGGATCCAATGTTGACTCCGGGAAAAGATTGAAGTCAGGTGAAGCTACCGGAGTCATAATCGAATCAGGAAATAGAATTGAATCACTAAGTTGGGGTTCGGGATCATAATCATTTTCAAGTTCTATTTCAGGAAAAGAAAACTAGCCAAACTATCAATATCATTTGGAGTTTGGGTAAGTTCACATGGTTGTTCTGAAATAGAATCTTGATTTCCAAAACTACATGACTCTTCGGCTTTAACAGAATGGTAAGTGACATCAGGACGGTGGGAACGTAGAGATTCGACCATCATATCTATGTCACGATTTCTAGCATTTTGAGCATGAGTCATGGCTTCTAGCATCTTTTCATAGTTGATGGGTTCATTATCTTGTTGAAAAGATGAAGAGTTGTTTTGGAAGTGGTATTGAAATTGTGAGTCCATCAGATTTTGTGATTGTTGTTTGGACTCACGCATACTCCGTTCCAAAATTGATGGTTTTCTATTTTGGACGGGTGGAACTGAGTATGAATCTTGAACATAATGTGGACTGGGTGGAGAAGGAGGACAAGGTGGTTGGAAATTATTCTCGGGGGAGGTGAATCCCCACTGACTCGGTAAAGAGTTGAAGTCATTATGGAAATTATAGTTATTAGATGGGGGTATGGGTCATATTGATTCGGATAAGACCAATCCGACACACTAGGTTGGTCAAAGTTATGATATGCCGGGTTGGTAATATCCGAAAATGAAGTCGGTGTGTAATATGGATTATTATTGTAGTTGAAAAAATTGTTATTATAGTCCATATCACACAATAGCATACAAACAAAGAAAAACAAACAAATAAACAAACAAAAAAAAAAAAATCTAGCCTAAGTTAGGGTAGACTTAGGACCTAGACGACTCCTAACTGGTTAGACTTTCCACGGGAGGTCTAATGTAGACTTTAACCACAAGCTAATCAGCCAGGTCAGGGCAAGGTTGGTGGGAGGTTTTCCGTCAAAGACGTTCCTTAATTAAATAACCACCAACCTTCCGGCTTTCGGCCCTCAATCCCTTTCCTAGACACTGATTTTGCAGGAGTTAGATTCCAATATTTTTTCCCCTTAGGATAATCTCCTAATTGAGTCCGAGATGTCCCTAGGGCCAACGTCTACTCAATTTTAGTTAAGCTTGGGTTAGTGAGTGCTTGGAATGTGATTTTTGGCTAAGGAAGGGTGATTAAATCCCCACCTTATCTTGTTATGGGTTAGTGCCCTTAAGATGATTTTGTGCAAGGTGTGCAAGATAAAGAAAGTAACATTCAAAAGCAAATATCACCCAAGAATATTTCCTATGCTATATGCTATGCTTACATACCTTGTCTCCAGCACTCTTCAACAGTAAAAAAAATAAATGAATTGAAAAGAACGCGTGCCTAAAGTGCAAACGTCTAATCAATTTTTAACTTTTGCAACAAACTTTTTACTGTTGATTATTAGCAGGTTTTTGTGATGGCATATAAAATAAATAATTGCAGAAAACTATAATTTGCAAAGCTAGCAGCCCTGCAAAAATCTGTTAGTAGTCAACTCGTCCTTGCCGCGGATCCGCGGCTTTTGCCGTGGAAATGCGGCAATTCAGAGGGCCCTTGGTCTCTGCTTTCTATAGCAAAGGCCCAAGGCCACTTATATATTACTGCAACCTTAAATTTTAGCTTTGCTTGCCCTGAACCTGCAACAGAGAAGAAAATTCGTTTAGTTCTAAAAAAAATTCAGATTTCAAAAAAAAAATTTTCAGATTTCAATAAAAAACATGTTACCCTCCCCGGCAACGGCGCCAAAATTTGATTGAGGCTAAACCTGCACAAAAATACGAGATTATAGAACTTAAGAAAGGAAATGTGCAAGTGCTCAATACTTCCGCTATAGCAAGTGGCTATGCGGGTCGTGATCCACAAGGAGGGTTTGCGATGGAAGCTTTTACGGTTCTTTATTGAAATCGTTAAGAAAACAAAAGAAAGTTCTTCTCTGTTTTTAAAGTAAGAAAATGAAAAGAAAGTTGTTAAAGTTAAGAAGAAAGCGGGAGATGAAGAAGGTGGAAAATCAGAAAACGATAAAAAGCGACTATGTACAAATGGAATGAGTGGAGAAGAAAGAATGAAAACGGTTTGGAAGAAGTGGTGTTTGTGATTTACTTTACAGAAATGAAAGAAAGAAATAAAGAGTTACTTACCTTCTTTTCGTCAAATGCTTACCTTGAGATCTTAGCTACGAAGTTACCTTGAATTAGAGGCATTCAGCGCATAGCCCATAAGATTTGAGTGTTGGTCTTCATCCACATTACATCATCAAGACTACTTTAAGAATGAAATGATACAGAGAGACTCTACTCCATCGTCATGAGCTATCGATGGCACTCGCAATGGCAAGGTTCTTTCGATGCTTCTAGACTCACTTGGAAGACGATTGTACGAAAAAGAAAAGTAAAATAAAAAGAAGAAGAAGAAGAAGACTAAATAGAAGTACATACACGAAAAGAACATCGATTCGCATTCCACAATCAAAGAAAAGAAATAAGTCTTACACCGGTGTCACTCCCAGCTCAAGCTTCAGTCTTGTTCTTCGATGCAAGTCGATCTCCTCTGAATTACATAAATGAAACCTAAAATTACATAAAAAGAAAGACTAAAAACCTAAACTAAGAAATGAAAACTAAGCTAAATCCTAATCTCTGCATTGGCCTCCCATTTCAGCACAACAATTGCCCTTTTATAGACCAAAAACCCTAACCATAAGATCCCGGGGAGGTCGGGGAAGTTCACGCTTCCCCTAACTCCCCACAATGCCGCAAAAATGCGGCTTTTGCCGCGTTTTTGCGGCAAGGGTGTGGCCAGGTGGCCACACCCTGTTGGTGGGTCTCCCCGGTTCGATTTCCTGCTTTTATCTTCAGTTGGTTTCTTCGTTTGAGTCCTGGATTCTGACGAAATGGCCTTGGATTCTTGGCTTTAACCGATCGATTCTGAGAGGATTCTTCTCAACCGGTTTCAACCTCTTGATTTTGCTCTGATTTAGTATGTGCGAATTAATTCTGATTTAATTCAGAATTCTGGTGGGCTTTTGGGCTCATTTCACGTCATCTCTTCAAGGATTGGGCCTGCAAATAAATTAAGCAATTAATTAGGATAATGCAGGCTTTTATTCTAAAATAAGTATGGAAATATGTTTCTAAATATGTAACATTTGTGACCAATCACGAAGCATGACAGATGAGATCTTTCCCATTCCTGATTTACACTATAAAATGAAGGGACAAGCTATACTACCATAGAAATAGATATTCATCACCATAAGCCATCAACGGCACTTACAAGACAAGGCAACCTATCGGTTTCATTTGGCTCTACAAACACAAAAGAGGGAAGTGAAAAAAAACAAGAATAGAAAAGAAAAGGAAATCTCGATTCGATTCAAATAACAATGGAAGAAAAGATCACTTACACGGTGTCACCTTCAGTACAAGCTTACTCTCATTTCTCCATGAAAGTCTCCTCTCCTCTCAGTTACATAAATAAAACAAAAATTATATAAAAGAAAACTAAAAACCTAAGTTACAAACTACGAATTAGTCTAAGTTCTGCTCTCTCTGCTTGGTCCTTCTTCCTTTGCCTTTGAGATTGCAGATATTTATAGGAGAAATGCAGAGGGTAGAGGAGTATGAAGATAAGGGAAGCTGACTATTTTTGAATTTGAATCCTTCTCTTATCTCCAAACTTGATTTGATGTGGATATTCAGTTCTGATCTGCAGCTTATTGGCATATTGATTGCTAAATATAACTTATTAAGTGACAGAATTAGAATAATGATCAACTAAAGAGTTGTAGCCCTTTAAGTTCTCTTTTTGGATCATCTTGAAGCATCAGATTTGAGTTCTTGCAACGAAAGTTATGATTCAAATACTAAAATGTATCCAGCCAAAATCTGAGTCAGTATTGCTTCATCTCATCTGTTGATCTTCTCTCTATCCATTTATCTATTTGGATTTGGACTCTGTATTTGACGTTATCCTCGGTTGATCTTTAACTTAACCACCTGATTCACCAAAAACTGAATTTAACCAACTAGATTTGGGATCATCCTCCTCTAACCAAATAGATCTAGTTAAATCTGAATTTAACTAATATTTATTTGATTTTATTATCTTTCTCCTCATGATTATCTTCTGCAAAATAGACATTTAAGATAAGGAATTTAGCAGATTTATTACATGATAAATGTGGAATGTAATAAAGAATAATGCAATAAATGTGTGCAATCATCCGTGAACACAGTTGTTCTGGATCCGAGTAGGTATTGTCTAAATTTTTTCAACGCAAAGACTATGGCTAAAAACTCATTTTCAGTCGTAGTGTAGTTGAGTTATGCGTGATTCAATGTTCTACTCGCATAGTAATCATGTGTTACCTATTATTAATACATTGTCCTAAATAGCGCCGATGGCAAAATCAGAAGTATCACACATGATTTCAAATGATATTATCCAATTAGGTGCTGAAACGATTGGAGAAGAGATAAGTTCTTGTTTTAATCTCTCCCATGCTTTTAGACATCTTTTGTCAAAATAAAAGGGCTCATCCTTTGCTAATAGATTCATCAATGGTCTAGCAATCTTACTAAACTCTTTGATGAATCTCCTATAGAATCCTGCGTGCCCTAGAAAAGATTTGATATCTTTTATGCATTTCAGTTCAGGGAGTTTAACAATCACTTCAATTTTTGCCTTATCAACCTCAATTCCTTAGCTTGAAACTTCGTGCCCTAAAACGATTCCCTTTTGACCATAGAATGATACTTTTCCCAATTTAGTGTCAAGTTTTCTCCTTGCATCGTTTAAAACTAATTCTAGATAATGCAATCACTAGTCAAAAGAATCTCCATGAATTGAGAAATCGTCCATGAATATTTTCAGAAATTGTTCAACCATGTCTAAGAACAAGCTAAGAATGCAACGTTGAAACGTTGCTGGGGCATTGCACAATTCAAATGGAACCCTATGATATGCAAACGTCCCAAATGGACAAGTGAACGTGATTTTTTCTTGATCTTCAGGGCAATCAGGATTTGATTGTCCGAAATATCCATCCAGGAAACAATTTATGCATTCCTAGTGTTTTGACACATATATTGCATAAATATTATTACATTCCTACATATATTCTGTAATGAATATTGTAAATAACTTATCTTAATGTCCTAATTCATGCAGGGTATGATATGGAGAAGATAATCATGAAATTTATCCATTAAATTCAAAAGTTCAAAAGAAAGAGAATCGATTCAAATGCAAAGGTTCTAGAAGCTATCTTATCTGAAAACTAGATATATCAGATGAGATAATATTATCTAATTTCAGGAGAAAAATGGATTGTTTGAAGACCTTATCTTTTTCGCTAAAGATAGGTGAATATCTTATCAATTCTAGAAGACAAATTGAAATTTCAAGAAGATAAATGGATAGAGAGAAGATCAATAGATGAGATGAAGCAATTTAGATTCGAATTCAGGCTGGATACAGTTTAGCATTTTAATCATAACTTTTCTACTGAAACTCAAATCTAATGATTTAAGATGATATAGAAAGAAAATTAAAGGGCTATAATTATTCTGTTAATCACTCATTCTAATTCTATCAGTTGATAAGTGATATTCAACAATCAACACGCCAACAGCCTGCAGATCAGAATTAAATTTCTAGATAAATCAAATCAAGTTTGGAGATAAGGGGAGAATTCAAATTCAGTAATATCCAGATCTTCCTATCTTCATACGCATTCTATCCCTCTGATTTTCTCCTATAAATACCCTCACACCTTGAAGGCAGAAGGGCACCATTTCAGAGAGATCTTTAGTTTAGGTTTTTTTTCTTCTTCAATGTAATTTTTATTTTTCTTTATAACTTAGGTTAGAGAGAGTTACATGATTAAAAGAGAGGAAGAGTTATTGTAGAGTTACACTATTATAATCCTTTCTCAAGAAACTGATATTGAAGGTGACAATCAATGGAGGTTTCTCACTTTTCCTCATTGTGCTCGATCTTGCTGAAGCCCTGCTTTCTTTATTCTTCTTTATTACTTTGCTTTACTCTATGCTAAGGTAAATTTCATTATGGTTCAATAGTAGAGGTAAATATTATTCTTTTATTTCTTTTTATTTTGATTTTTGCATCAAAACTTTTCTTTATCTCTTTTTGTTTCTTTTTCTTTTGTAATTAAAATAAAACAAAACCACCGTATCTTCTTCTATGATCTTCTCTTAACTTAACTTAATATTTTATTTTCTTTTTTTTTATAAACTGAGAAGATAAGTATTAATTAGTTTTTATAAATTAAAAGAAGAAACTTACATAACTCTTCCATCGCTGTCCCTTCTTGTGGATCACGACCCGTTAGTCTTAGACTACACGGTAGAATTGAGGACCTAGCACTGTTCTAAGTTTCTGTAATTTTTTTATGCAGGTTTGGCTCGATCATAATTTTGGCGCCGTTGCCGAGGAGGGACGGTAAGTTTTCTTTCTTTTTAATTTACTTTAATGAATTAATCCCGTTTTCTTTTTTTGTTTGATGAACAGAGGCTAATTACAAAAAACTAGGAGCTGCAGTGGACATATTACTACTCTGTGCCTCTGCCCGAGAAGGTAGAGCATCAGAGCCCACAACTGTGGTGAACTACTAACTGTAGTTTCTCACAGATTGCTTGATTTTCAGAGAATTAGCTCTCTGCAGTTATTAATTTATCTATTTAACTCACGCTGTACATGTTTTCTAATCAACAGTAACTTGTTGTTTTATAAATGCTAAAAAACGCTTAGACTCTTGCATCTTAGAGCATCTGTCTATTTTATTTCTTTACATTACTGTTGAAGAGTGCTGGAGAAAGAGTTACATCTCCATTGCATATAGCTTAGAAAACACACTTATATGTTATATTGCTTGGGTGTTATTTTTGCTATATACATGCACACGAGCCCGAAAACGATCTAAGGGCATATCCTTAAATAAGATAAGGTGGGAAGTCATTACCCTTCCTTAGCCCAAAAATCATCTCCTTACTCACTAAACCATCCTAACTTAAAATTGAGTAGACGTTGGCCCTAAGGACATCTCGAACTCAAATAGGGATTGACTTAAGGGGAAGTTGTTAGAAGTTGACTCTTGCCAAGTAGGTGTCTAAGGTTGGGGAATGAAGGGCGAAACCCCGAAGGCTGTTGTTTTGGCATAATTAGGCCCATTGCTTAGGCACGGATACCTCCCACCAATCTTGCCCCTACCTGGCTGATTAACTTGTGGTCAGGTTCTGTAATATACCTCCTATGGATAATCAACAATTAGAAGTCATCTAGGTCTAAGCTCTACCCTAACATAGGCTAGATTTTTTTATTTTCTTGTTTGTTTATTTGTTTGTTTTTGTTTGTTCTTATGGAAAATGGATTATAATTACAATTATTCTGATTATAACTCAAATCCATATTTCACCCAAACTTCTTTCAATTCGGATATTACCAATCCGGTATTACATAATTCTAACCAACCAAGTATGTCAGATTGGTCTTATCTGAATCAATATATGCCCCAATCCCAGTATTATGAACAACAATGGGATAATCATCACCACTCTTCACCAAGTCAGTGGGGATACAACTCCCCCAAATCTTACTATCAACAACCTTACCAATAAATAGCTTCATATAATCCATACTAAGACTAACCTATAGAAGAGAAATCTTCTTTAGAAAAGACTTTTGAAACCTTTCTTGAGTCCACACGACAAGTACAAATCATAGCGGATTCAATTCTCCCAAACAATTCCCAAATCCAAGATCCTTATTCTAATTTTCAAGTCCAACCACAATAAAAAGAACCGGTTGACTTAGAAAGACTATGGAATTCATGATTCATTCTTAAAATTGTATTATCAATCCCAAATGGATCGTCTCCAATCTCTCAATAGGCTAGAGCAAAAGTGAGTCATTTGGTCAAAATAATTAATGATATGAATGAGAAAACTGTACCTAACACATTTTCGACCACTCCTGATTCTCCTAGCCATATTTACGAAGAATCATGTTATCTTGGAGATTTAAAAAAGATTCAATTTCACCATATAATTTTGAATTTGACCAACATCAACCTATAGACAAATTGGCAAGTTTTTATTTCAATGAGATTGAACTTGAAGATGAATGTGACATTGATTTTCAATGTTGTGATTTAATTTCACTTTTTGAATCTATGCTGACTCCGGTATCCTTACTCGATTTGGACCTAATTCCAAAGCCAACACTGATTCCTATTCCCATAAGGGTTGAACAGGAACCAGTTATTTTGGATAGTCACATTCCATTATTGGGAAGTGAATGTAAACTTCAGTTCTATGATTTGGACCAAATTCATGACCAACCCCTACTCTCGAATCTAAACATGATTTAAGTTTTATTCCCGAGTCAGTATCGGTTCCCATTCTATTCATTGTTCAGCCCAAATCATCCATTCCACATGACTCTGTGATGATATCCCAAGACTAGTCATATAACTAGGAAAATTTTATGCTAGGATCTTGCATGATCCTATTCATATTGGGGATTATAAAAATGTTAATAAGAAAGAAGTGATGAAAGGTGGGTTCCATGAAAATTCACAGTATCTAGATTGGGCAGAAACGCTTGACCCAATGAGACCACCACTGGAACCACCACATTGAGGTGACAAATTTTCTTCCCTTTTTCATTTTTCATGTATTATTGCATTTCATTCATACATTGAGGACAATGCATGAGTTCGGTGTAGGGGAGGGTTTACTAACATGCTAACTTCACTAAGTAAAAAAAAATCCTTTCTTTAAAACTTTTTGAAGAGGAAAATAATAATTTGACTTATTTTTGTAAAAAATTAAGTTAATTTTAAGGAATAAGAGGATCATAATTAGGATTTCTTAAACTTGGTCAAAATAAAATTATTTGTTTGATTTTGAGGTTAGGAAGAAAAATTGAAAAAGTAATTTTGTCTTAATTTTTACCTTGATGAAATAGGCATACTTTATACACTTACACATTTAGGGTTCTAAAACAAAGATTCGTATACCTTATATAAAATATATATATATACATATATCAAAAAAATATCCTGTGATTAATCTGGGTATTTGTGCCTCATAAATCATAAGTATTCACGCCTAAAAGTGGTTTATATAAATAAAAATCTTTAATTTTGTGGCCTTTTTGCTCGAGTCCTAAGTCCTTGGGGTGTTTTCTCACCTGGTGCCCTAAAATCGTCTGGATTGGGAGTCACTGACTAAGGCTCGTTACATGGGCGAGTTAGAAAGCCTAATAGAGGTAAGGGATATTACCACCATAAATTAAAAAAATAAAATAATAAGGCATAAGAGTTAGAGTTGAAGAATCCTGAGCAAAATTTTCACGGTCACAAGATGCATGTGACTTAAGGTAAAATAACAGACTATATGAGAAATACAATTTTAATTCTTGCCTTAATTGAAAACACGTTTTTAATAAAGACTAAGTTTAGGAATGACTAAGTTTTGATAATCCTATGACTTATAGATTACTTGAAATTTTACATTAATACTTCAAATATTTTTTCCTTTCAAAATGCGTTTTCAAAAAATTCTAACAATTCATTTCTTTTTCTTCATGGATTTTGTGTGTGCAATTCGCTGAAAACCCTCACGAGACAAAACTCGTCCTCAAGGGATAATCTAGAGGTTTAACGGCTTGTTGCACGTGCTAAGTGTAACCATGAATTCTACGAAAGTGAGTTAAGTTTGGTCAGTTTAGTTTCTCTTTTCTCTTTGTTTTGCTCGAGGACGAGCAAAAGATAAGTGTGAGAGTGTGTTTAGACACATAAATTGCATAAATATTATTACATTCCTACATATATTTTGGAATAAATATTGTAAATAACTTATCTTAATGTCCTAATTCATGTAGGGTATGGTAGGGAGAAGATAATCATGAAATTTATCCAATTAAATTCAAAAGAAAGAGGATCGATTCAAATTCAAAGGTTCTAAAAGCTATCTTATCTGAAAACTGGATATATCAGATAAGATAATATTATCTAATTTCAAGGGAAAAATGGATTGTTTGAAGACCTTATCTGTTTCGCTGAAGATAAGTGAATATCTTATCAATTCTAAAAGACAAATTAAAAATTCAAGAAGATAAATGGATAGAGAGAAGATCTATGGATGAGATGAAGTAATCTAGATTCGGATTCAGGCTAGATACAGTTTAGAATTTTAATCATAACGTTTGCTACTGAAACTCAAATCTAATGATTCAAGATGCTATAGAAAGAGAACTTAAGGGCTACAATTCTTTTGTTTATCACTCGTTCTAATTCTATCAGTTGATAAGTGATATCCAGCAATCAACACGCGAACAGCCTGCAGATCAGAATTAAATTTCTGGATAAATAATATCAAGTTTAGAGATAAGGGGAGAATTCAAATTCAGAAATATTCAGATCTTCCTATCTTCATACACGTTCTATCCCTCTAGTTTTCTCCTATAAATACCCTCATACCTCAAAGGCAGAAAAGGCACCATTTCAGAGAGAGCTTTAGTTTAGGTTTTCTTTTCTTCTTCAATGTAATTTTTATTTTTCTTTATAGCTTAGGTTAGAGAGAGTTATATGATTAAAGAGAGGAAGAGTTATTGTAGAGTGACACTATTGTAATCTTTTTTAAAGAAACTGATATTGAAGGTGATAATCAATGGAGGTTTCCCACTTTTCCTCATTGTGCTCGATCTCGCTGAAGCCCTGCTTTCTTTATTCTTCTTTATTACTTTGCTTTACTTCATGCTAAGGTAAATTTCATTATGGTTTAACAGTAGAGGTAAATAATCTTCTTTTATTTCTTTTTATTTGATTTTTGCATCAACACTTTTCTTTATCTCTTTTTATTTCTTTTTCTTTTATAATTAAAATAAAACAACACCACCATCTCTTCTTCTATCATCTTCTCTTCTTCTATCATCTTCTCTTAACTTAACTTAATATTTTTATTTTCTTTTTATAAACTGAGAAGATAAGTATTAATTAGTTTTTATAAATTAAAAGAAGAAACTTACATAATGCTTCCATCGCTGTCCCTTCCTGTGGATCACGACCCGTTAGCCCTAGGCTATACGGTAGAATTGAGGACCTAGCACTGTTTTAAATTTCTGTATTTTTTGTGCAGGTTTGGCTTGATCACCCAGCCAATCTTTCCAACATTTGATCAATGAATGAAAGAGGGAAGTGGTCTTAAAAAGTGGCGGAGTTCAATTTGCGATAATCAATGCAAACTCGAATCTTCGTTGAATCTTCATAGGAAGATGTGTTTGCACTAATTCTTTTTTCTCATTTTCTACTACTGTAAAGCCAGCTTTTTGGCCACAGCGTGGATCGGGCTAACCGACAATCAGATATGGGATAGATTATCTCATTATCTAATAGCTTGAGTATTTCTACTCGAACAGTTTCTTGCATTATTGGGTTCAGCCTACGCTGTGGATCACGTTTTGGTTTGGTCTCTTCAATCAAATGGATACGGTGTTGAACAATTTTTGGGATAAGTCCTTTGATATCAGCCATTGTCCATCCAATGATTTTTTTATTGTCCCTCAACACAACAAGAAGATCCTCTCTTGTTTCTCAGTTAAGTGAGAAGCGATGATCACTGAAAGAGCTTCCTTCTCCCCTAAGTACACGTATTTGAGGAAATTGGGAAGAGCTTTCAATTCAGAGGAGGAATTTTGTTCAGTGGAAGTAAATCTAGTGGTTCAAGACTCAAAGGAGATGGACTTATGTTTGTGGCCCATTCTACCGTAGAGTCTACAATTTGATCAAGATTAAAGTCATCTGACTCCAATTCAAAGTCATCTTCAGGTTCATATTTTAGTTCCTCTCATGCTCACTTCTTAAACCTTCTATCAAATTCACTTCAAAAGTTTGTTTTTCAGAGTCTCGAGGTTATTTTCCCAGATGAAAAACATTTTCCTCTTTGGTCAAATTCCAAATGTTAAAGGCATTGAGTCATTCCTACAGTTTATTATTGCATTTGCTGTAGTAAGGAATGGTCGTCTTAAAATTATCGGAGTTGGAGTCGTGGAGTCAGAACGGGTTGTGTTTCCAGAACGATAAAGTCCCCGGGGTAGATAAACTCCCTGACCCAAATGAGAACATCAGTTATTTCCCTTGGGAACCTTTACTAATCGATCAACTAGTTGAATTGTTACTCATGTTGGATGAAGATCGTTCAACCCGAGCTGTTGATACATGAAAAAGGGGAGTAAGTTGATACTTGCTTCCAAATCAAATAATGCTCTATTGATGGTGGTCTGTCCTAGGTACATGGAATGGTTGGACATCTAGGGTCTTTTTATTTAACAGGAATGGGCCCGGATAATAATTTATTGATGTTTGTGGCTAGGAAGACCTTTTTAGGGACATTATTTTTTTCTTTTCTTGGTGCACATGTCTTTAAAAAACTTTGCATATGAAGGCACTTGTTGTATGGTATCAAGAAGTGGAACATTGATTTTTTACTTAATTGAACATTTCTAAAATCTTTTCCATTTGTGCATTAGATTTATTACTTTTTAGCCTATTTGGGAAAGGTACTATAAGCTTATGCACATCTTTAATTGACTTTTATTTTTCCTTTTCTCCATTCTCTGAAGTGTTTGGTTTGGAATTTGTGGATGTGGAGGCTTCATTTGAGTTGGATTTTAGTTGAGTGGTAACTGGTGGTGAAGAAACTTGATTGTCCACTTGCTTCCCAGATCTTAAGACATGAACAACATTGCATTGATTTGGCTGAGTGTCTTGAATCTCATGGACTTGGAAAGAGTTCTTAGGATTAGTCATTGGTTGGCTTGGTAATGCTCCCTTTTGTCTTTAACTACGTGAATTAGCCAAGTGACTAATCTGTACCTCTAACCTATTGATGGCCTGATTATGATTGTTCATCATTGAAACTTGAGTTTTTGCCAAGTTTTTCATGGCTCTCTCCAAATCAGTTATTTTTTCTCTAGAAGCAGAGTTTGAAAAGAATGTTGTGGAGCTTGAGGTTAGAAATTTGGTTGAAAGTTGGGATAAAAATTTGATTGAAAATTTAGTTGGAAATTGGGTTGAAAGTTGGACTAATAATTATGAGTAGGAAATTGATTGTGAAAATTTGGTCTGTTCTGCTCATGATTGTTCTGACTCCATGAGAAATTGGGATGATTCCTCCATCTCGAATTGTAAATCTTGGAGTATGGATTGTTATTCGATCTAGCAAAAACTGTATTCATATTGTCCAATAACATTTGTTGAGTTAGATAAACTAGACACTCTTCAAAGACATGGTTTAGTGCATGGCAATAAGTTCAAACTGGATTTGTCATTTAGGGTGAGTTGACTTGGTTTACCATGCCTTGCTCCTTTGCTTCTAAAAGTTCTAGTCTTCTTATCAGGTGGGCAAGTTTGGCTTCTACAGCTATAGAGGATTCTATTGAGTGGAGTCCAGTTTTGAAAGTTGTTAGATTCTGACTTTTAGACTTATCTGGACAAGATTCCCACTAGATTATTTTTTCAGCTAAGGCTTCATATAAATCCCATCTTTGGTCCTCGTCTTTATTTAAGAATTCTTCTTGACACAGCATTTCAAGGAGAGTTTTCGTGGGGTAGTCAAGACCGTCGTAGGGAACTTGACATTGCCATCATTTCTCTACACCATGGTATGGACATTGGGCAAGTAAGTCCTTAAAGCGCTCAAAGTACTTCCAAAATGATTCATTAGGCTCCTGTCTAAACTGCCTTATATTTTTTCAGATGAGAGCGGTCTTATGGATTGGGTAAAATTTTTCAAGAAAACTTTTACAAAATCATCCCAAGATGAGATTGAACCGACGCTAGACTATAAAGCCACTTCTTCGCTAGGTCCTTAAGTGCAAATAGGATGAATCGAATTCTAACTACATCTTCACCTAGCTGGAGAATTCTCATCATCAAGCACACTTTCTTAAATTTTCTAATGAAGAAGTATGCATCCTCAGATTCCATGTCATGGAATTTTGAGATAGTGTTTATGAATTATGGTTTCAGCTCAAAGTTGTTACCATTTGCTTCTGGTAGCTGAATGCATGAAAGAAGTGATATCCTGATGGGGTAGAATTTGTCATGAAGTGAGATATGATTGGCTATGATTGGATATGAATCTTCAGATAGTATAGGTACTTGCAAAGTGTTTCTAATTAGTCGTGATGTTGTTGGGTCTCCTGACCACACTTGCGTGCAAAGTTACACAACGAATAACATTCAAACAACAATCAAATGAAAAATAAAAAATAACAAACAAAAAAAAGAAAAGCAATCTCCAAGCCTAATCTAAGGTTCTTGGAACTAGACGACTCCTAACTGGGCGATTACCCGAGAGAGGTTGTTGTATGAATCCAACCACAAGCTAATCGACCAGGTATAGGCAAGATACAGTGGGAGGTATCCGCGCGTAAACAACGGGCCTTACTTACGCCAAACTACGGTATCTTCAAGGCTTAACCTCTTAATCCTGAATCTTAGACACCGATTTTACAAGAGTATGATTCCTACAAGTTTCATCGTCGGTCAATCTCCTATTGAGTCTGGATGTCCCTAGGGGCCAACATTTATCAAGTTTTAAATTAGGCTTGGGATTGTAAGTGCTTGAAAGATTATTTTGAGCTAAGCAAGGGTAATGACTTTCCCACCTTATCTTGTTTATTTGGGTATTGCCCTTAAAATCAGTTTTGTACAAGTGTACAAGATATTCAGAAAAAAATACACTCAAAGCGGATAAATCAGCCAAGGAGTTGATCCTATTCTATATTCAATGCGTCTGAACCTTGCTCCAGCACTCTTCAACAGTAGTTTAAATGAATCATAAAGACACGTGCCCTATATGCAAGAATCTAAATCGATTTTAAATTTGTAAAAAGTTTTTATTGTTGGTTTATTAGCAGTATACTGGTGATGGCATTCAAGAAAATTAATATTTGCAGAAAGCTAATTTTTGCAAATCCAGCAGCCCTACAAAAAAGATTGTTAGTAGTTCACTCAAAATCGCTGCAAAAAAAGCAGCAAGTTGCATTTTAGCGATAGAATTGAGGGTACTTGGTCTTTGCTTTCAAGAGCGGAGGCCCAAGACCACTTATATATTTTTGCTATTCTTGAATTCTTAATTCTAAAACCTGTACTGAAACAGAGAAAAGATCGATTAGTTCGAAAAACAAGAAAATATTGTTGCCCCTCCCTGGCAATAGTGCCAAAAATTTGCTCGATGGAGAAATAGTGCACAAAAATTGGTTGAGATTGAGAGTGAATTATGTTCTTAAAAAAGTGCTATTGTTCCCTCGAGACTACCGTTATAGCTAAGAAGCTCAACGGGTTGAATCCACTGGGAGGGAGGAGCGATGGAAGCTTTATTGTTTGGTTCTCTTGTTTATCTTGAAATCCCTTCTCTTTTTCAAAAAGAATGAAGAAGTAGAAGAGAAGAATTGTGTTGGTGGTTGGTGAAAACAAAGTAAAAAGGTTGGTTTTTGGGGAAAAAAAGAAATGCGAAAGAAGTTGATTCGAAGAAGTAGAAAACAAATTGTGAAAAAAGAAAAGAAAGTGGTTTTGGAAAAAGATTGTAAAATGAAAGAGTGTTGCTTAAAGAAAATTTGAAAAAGATAACAAATTTTGAAAAAAGGAGATTTGAAAATAAGAACTTAGAAAGTAAAGTTTGAAAAAGAGAAAAAAGTAGATTTTCTTTTGAGATTGTAAAATTGCACGGCTAACCTCCTACTAATGGATCCCACTAACCAATAACTTTCTTGATGATATAGCCTCACTATGGATCCTCGGCCTTCACCGCTCTTGTACTATAAGAACTTATTATGTGGATAATGAATGAAAGTTCTTCACCAATCACCTTGTGTTACACAGTAAAAACTTGAAGGTCTCCCCATCAAGATCCATTTTAAGGCGAGATTGGGGTGAACAACAAGTGCACGATCGGTATCTGCAAGGATGAATAGGTATTCTCTTACTTTACCAAACAAAGCAAGGTTAACACATCAATAATCATATATAACATTTAGTTTAGCATAAAATATGAGAATTAGCTTGCATGTTAGTATATTAGAGTTAGAACCCTTCATCATTAGCCATCCATAGCTCTTGTTTGCACAAGGAATATTGCAAGGCTTATTGATTCATGTGGGTTATCAAGCAAATAGTTAGAGGTTAATGGATTAGTAGTTAGTTAGCCATGCCAAAGAGAAGTTAGCTAGACATGGAATTGAAATGCAAGGAAGTAAACATCATTACACTATTTGCAAGAAAGAAGAAAAGCTTGTAAAAACAATAAGAAAAACTAGAGAAAGAAGAAGAAGGAGCTTGTATTCATTGCCACAAGTCAATTATAGAACTATCTCTCTTTATTTTCTATACTAATAAGGAGAGAAAACAAAATTATACAATAGTTCTAAAGAAAATCCTAAAAAATTCCTAAAATTCTTCTCTAAATTCTGTAACTCTCCCTCTCGCAGAACCAAGGGGCATTTATTGCCTCAAAACCCTAGGTCCAATCAATCACAGCCGTAGGAGAAAGCGATGCACCAACGGCCAGGCCGTGTTTTCGTGACAGAATCTTGGCCGTTATGCGAGCGGAAGCTCTGACAGCCTGACTCTGTCCAGTTGTCCTTGAGAAGCTTCTTATTCTCTCCGAATATCCTCTTGTTCGTTACAGAACTGGTCTTCATGGATTGAGCTTCAAATAATCTTCATTAAAACTCAATTAAATTACGATTTTGAACCTTCTCCATTAAAATATGGGCCTAAATTAAGAGAAAAAGACATTAGAAACCAGCATTTTATTAGCAAATAAATGGGAAAATATGATGCAAAAATTTAAAAATGAATACTAATTAGTGTCCCCTACTTAGAGATGATAATGCAAACGCCAGTCTATGGGCTCCCTCTCGATTAGGCTATGAGTAGTCAAAACCCTCCATTGTGAGGGTATCCTTCTCGGAGTCTAAACCTTGCTGATGGAGTGTCCCCATTAGAATCACTAACGCTTATACGTCCTGATGTGAGAGTGTCCCCCACTCAGAGACGACAATTCAAGCACAAGCCTATGGGCTTCTTCTTTATTTGCCGACATGCAGTCGAAACCATCTGATGTGGGAATGTCCCTTACTTGGCGCCCTAAATCACTGATGGAAGTGTCTCCCATCAGAATCCTTAATACTTGTACATTCCAATGTGGGAGTGTCCCCACTCGAAGATGGCAAAGCAAGCACAGGCCTATCGGCTCCCCTTGATTAGCTTATCGGCTATCAAAACCCTCTATTGTGAGAGTATCCCCACTCAGAGTCTGCAGTTTGCAAGTACTGTGATGGGATTACCCCTACTCGGAGACAACATCGCAAACTTACCAAGACACTCCGTACCTAATCAGCCGTACCGGAGACAGAAAATCAGTGTTCTGAAGAGGCACATTCCAAAACTAATGGTAAATATAAGCCAGGCAAGACCCAAACATAAGTCACTTTTATTCCAACTATATCCATCACATTGTATTACATCTAACAAGAGTAAAAGAAGATATTCCATTACATTTCTGTGTTTATATTTTTGAAAAGAAATACAAATGATCTGAATCTAGACATTCTAATCCCCTATGCAACTAGTCCTGCCTCACTTCCGAATTCCGGGGACATGTCTACAAGAAGTCATATCCCTTCGGAGGTCCGAGCATCGGAGAAGAGAAAACCAAGAGGCTGAGGCAAGGCATGGTCGGAAAGAATGTTTCCACCTTGAAGACCTTCTCCCTTCCACTCCACCATGACTCCAAGGCAGCCAAGACGATGCCACTATCTTCCTTGTGTTGCGAGAAGGAGCCCAGGAAACCCTGCGAGAGTGAAGCTGCAGCTTTCCAGAGACTGAAGCCTGTAAGACATGCAAGATAGTGATAGAATCGCGTCTGCACTACAAAGTTGCCAAGGAGAAGTACCGATATCGAATGGGGAGACTCCAGATCACCAAGGGAGAGACTTCATGCCACTAGAGGAAGCCAGTGTCCCTTGATTTGGGCAAACTGAAGGCCTATTCTTCCATCCTGTATATCCCAACGACGACAATGCATTGTTATGCTTTCTAATCCAATATAACAGCACTTTTACGCTCACTAAACCAACATACTAAAATACACCTAGAGGAGGATGAATAGATATACTAACTAATCTAATGATAAATGATGCGAAATTAAAACTTAATTACAACACACTACGTGTAACTAAAGAGTGTAGCCGAATTCCCCATGAAGGGCTCTGGACTATATCCTTGAGATTTCTCCAAATGAAGAGTTAAGGTGGTATATGAAGTTCTTGGTTCAACACAAGTATGGCACATACAAAGTATATCTAGAAAATGAATATGTACAATATAAGGCAATGCAAGATATAAGAGAGATAGAGTTTAGAGACAGTGGATCAAACGCAAACACCAAGATATGTTTCGAGGTTCGAGTCACTGCTCTACGTTCCAGCCTTCACACAGAAGGATTTTCACTACATCCTCACAGGACCTTCCACCAAGGGAACCTTCACTGAGGAATTACAACTACAAACTTGGAGTATACAACTCTTCTCTCTAACATAACCACCTCCACACAAGAGGCAAGGCACAAAGCCAAAAACTCAATAACCTCTACACAAGAGGGATGGGCACAGAGCCAAAACTCAACAACAATCACCTCTACACAAGAGGGATAGGCACTAAGCCAAAACTCAATCACCTCTACACAAAGAGGGATAAGCACAAAAACAAACCACAATCACCTCTACACTAGAGGGATGAACAAAAACTCAAAGTAAAGAAGAGATTATAACACTTGGTGATCTAATGATCACAAACAACACTTGGTGATCACAATAGACCACAAACAATTTTCCTCACATAAACAAGATCCTATAGATAGGATTAGATATGATAGCTTAAGTAGGAGAAAACAAGGAGTTTGAAAATCAAAAATCACAAAGAAAAATACTTGAAAAAAATACTAGATAAAGATAGAAATAAAGAACAAAACCAATTTCCAAAGACTCTATTTTTCTTTGATTTTTCTAACCCTTGAAAACAAATAAAAGATAGATATTTTTGGCACAAAAACTCTTCAAAAACTTGTTGCTAAACACTTAAATAGATGAGAAGAAAAGCTCTTGAAAATCTTGTTGAAAACAGCCCAAGAGAAGTCATATTTATAGCCTCTCAAAAAACTAGCCGTTGGCAGCCAGAAAGGTCCAAATTGCCCTTCTGGTCGACCGGTCGGTCGACGGGCACAGCATGTCGGTAGGCCACCCAGTCGACTGGCGCAACCCGAGAGTTGAGGCAGTTTTAGTCGGTCGACTGCCCGGTCGACCGACCTTCTAGGCTGGCCTTTGTGCACATTTCTTGTGCACATCGGTCGATCGACCGGTAGACTGACCTCTGGTCCGGCGGTCGACCGACTTCTCTAGTCGACCGTCCGATCGACCGCCAGTAGGATCTGGCTGAGATTAGGGAATGAAAACTAGGTTTAGTTAACTTCTATAAAACCTCATAAATTCTTATAAATTTTAAAAAATAAGTTCATGTTAAATTTTGAAGAACAAATATGTGTGACAAACATAAACACATATTGCAAACAATTTGAGCTATTTTTGTGATAAAAAATATTTGGCCTTAAATAAAAATCGTATTTTTCAAAACTTGAATTTTGAAAAGAAAAAACCGTTTCTCCAAAACTTGTATAACTACAAAAAATATGATATTGAAACAAATTTGAAGCATATTGTATGTGGATGGAATCCAATACACATGTAAAATATATATCTATATTTTGGACATGAAATTTAAAAATAGGTTTTATTAATTACAAAACTCTAAACACATGAATAGGATCATCAAAATAAGTTTTTCTAAATATATGAAGCATATATGTATATAGATAAATTTAATATACATTAAACCATGTAAACTTATTTTGATTCTATCTATGCATGAAAATCATATATATGTATATTCGAAATCCAAGACCGGCTAAACCGAAAGCCAAACGTATTGAATTTGTGTGTGTATGTGAACTTGAGCATATCAACACTAGTTTATCTTACACAAGTTCTAAATAAAGACACAAATCGAAGTCTTCTTGTAGAACTCCTTCTTCAAGCCAACTCAATCCAAACACGATCCAACGAGCTTGACTCCATATGAGTGCTAGATGCGATCTTGACGCGTGAGCTCTTGAATCTACATGAGATAGCTCCAAAACTCCTTTGTTGAAGCTAAACACCTATTAATATCTTGATCAATAACTGAAACTATATAAACACAAGATCATTAGTAAACTAACCTTCATAAGTTAGTCATCATCAAAACTAAGGTGAAAGGTGATTGAGGCTAAACCTGCACACAAAATACGAAATTATAGAACTTAAGAAAGGAAATGTGCAAGTGCTCAATTCTTCCGCTATAGCAAGTGGCTATGCGGGTCGTGATCCACAAGGAGGGTTTGCAATGGAAGCATTACAGTTTCATTAAAATCGTTATAAAAACCAAACGAGAGTTCTTCTCTGTTTTTAAAGTTAAGAAAATGAAAAAGAAAGTTAAAGGTTAAAGTTAAGAAGAAAGCGAGAGATGAAGAAGGTGGAAAATCAGAAAACGATGAAAAGCGACTATGTACAATGAAGTGGAGAAGAAAGAGTTGGCGGAGGTGGTGATCTATACTAAAGATGTAAAAGAAAAGAAAGAAAGAAAAGTGAAGAAATACTTACCTAGGTTGATTGATGACTTACTTGGAAACCTTTTGTGAGTTCTACCTTTTGCTTCGGAGGCGTTCAACGCATAGATCATAAACTCGAGCTCAGTCCCCGTGCACATTATATCATCAAGCATATCAAGAACGAAGTGATGCGGAGCTTGGAAGAGGAGAACGTCTTCATGAACTATCGCTGGCTCTCACGTAGCTTAGTTATACTTGCTTTGGAATTCACTTGTAGACTCAACAAATACAACCAAGGTAAAGTAGAAAGAGGAAGAGGAAAGCAAAACAAATGTAAAGTAAAGCAGAATAGAAAACAAACAAATCATTTACCTTTATTACTTGCTGAGACAATGAAAGAAAGGAGGAAGGTACATCGGTGTCACTCTCAACGTCAGCCTCTCTCTCTTACTTACATGAATCTTCTTCTACCCTAAGTTTACATACAAGTTACATAAAAAGAAAGAAAAACCTAAACTACAAAGAATTAAAACTAGGCTAAATCCTAATCTGCCTTGGCGTCCCCTTTTCAGCACAAGTACAGGCCTTTTATAGGCATAAACCCAACAACAGGATCCCGGGGAGTCGGGGGAGCAAACGCTCCCCCTAACTCCCAAAGATTGCCGCGGAAACGCGGCTATTGCGGCGTTTTCGCGGCCAGGGTGTGGCCAGATGGCCACACCCTGTTGGTGGGTCATCATGGGATTATCTTCTGACTTTATCCTTTGTTAGTTTCTTCGTTTGAGTCCCGGATTCTGACGAAATGGCCTTGAATTCTTGGCTTTAACGATCGATTCTGAGAGGATTCTTCTTAACCGGTTTCAACCTCTTGATTTTGCCCTGATTTTGTGTGTGCGAATTAACTCTGATTTAATTCAGAATTCTGGTGGGCTTTTGGGCTCATTTCTCTTCATCTCCTTAAGAATTGGGCCTGCAAATAAATCAAACAATTAATTAGGACAATGCAGGCTTTTATTCTATAATAAGTATGGACATATGATATTAAATATGCAACATTAGCGACCAATCACACCCCCATACCTATCTTTTGCTCGTCCTCGAGCAAAACAACTAGACTATACTAAGGATTATTAGACCACTTTCGCAGGTCGCGCGATTGCACTGAGCATGTGCAACAAGCCGTTAAACCTCTAGGTTCCCCTAGAGGACGAGTTTTGTCTCGTGAGGGTTTTCAGCAGATTGCACCCACAAAATCCATAAAGAAAGAGAAATAAAGAGTTAGTATTTTTGAAAAGCATTTTGAAAGAGAAAAATATTTGAAATATGATTGTAAGATCTAAGCAATCTATAAGTTATAGGAAAACTGAATTTTTCATTCCTAAACTTAGTCTCTATTCAAAAATTTGTTATCAATTAAATTAAGGAGTCAAATTGTACTTCTCATCTAGTCTATTACTTTATCTAAGTCATATGCACTTGTGACTGTGAAAATTTTTGACTAAGGGTTCATTTACTCTAACTCTTATGCCTATTTATTTATACATATATACTTTTTTTCCTTTTTTTTATTTTGGTAATATTCCTTAGTTCTATTAGACTTTCTAATCTGCCTATGTAACGAGCCTCTAATCGATGACTCCCAAACCAAACGGCTTAGGGCACCGGGTGAGAAAACACCCCGCGAACTTAAGGACTCGAGCAAACAAGGCCACAAAACTAAGGATTTTATTATATGAATCCCTTTTAGGCGTGAATACTTATACTTTATTAGGCACAAATACCCAGCTAATCAGAGGATCTAATTATCTTTCGCATAAATACTAAGGCTTGCATAGGCCAAAGCACCTAGCTAATCAATAATTAGATTTATTCTTTTTTTATTTTTTTCTCAAACTTATCTAATCATCTTTCGCATAAATACTAAGGCTTGCTTAGGCCAAAGCACCTAGCTAATCAATAATTAGACTTATTCATCATTTTTTATTTTTATTTTATAAGGCATAAGAATCTTTGTTTTTGAACCCTAAGTATGTAAGTGTATGAAGTGTGCATATTTCATTAAGGTAAAGATCAAGACCAAATTACTTTGACAAATTATCTTCCTAACTCTAAAAATCAAACAAATAATCTTATTTTGACCAAGTATAAGAAATCCTAATTGGATTTCCTATTCCTTAAAATTAACTTAATTTCTTACAAAAATAAGTCAAAATATTGTTCTATTTTTCAAAAAGTTTTTAAAAGTAAAGAAAAATGTTAATTTTTTTTTAAAGAAAAAGAAAAGTTATGTTAGACCCTCCCCACACCTATCTCATGCATTGTCCTCAATGTATGAATTAATGCATAGATGCATGAAAAAGAAGAAAGGGAAGGAAAGTGTTACCTTATGGTGGTGGTTCCGGTGGTAGTCTGATTGGTCCACGAAACGCGGCCCAATCAACTTTTCTTGGGTCTTGGAGGAACCCACCAGAAATTACACTAATATAACCCATTAAAAGATGTGTCCATTAAGGATTTTTATTAAGTATGTGACCCCATCTAATTTCCATATTCCATAACTAATTTCGGAGTCAAATTTGTCAACCACCTCGTCCCAGAATGGAGTATGAAATGATAGAACAGTTGACTTGGACTCAGGAAGGATAGGAACTAATACCGACTCAGGAAGGTGACTTAAGTTAAGTAAAGGTTCAGGAGTCGAAAAAGGTTCAAAAATTGGGTCCAAGTCAAGGAGTTGAAACTCCAGTCCACATGTATTTTCCAACAATGGAATGTGACCTAATATGGGTGATTCTAGTTCAGGAATGATAGGTGGAGGAATCAAAACTGACTCTAAAATATTACTCAAGTTTGGTAACAAAACGGGAGTCAGATTGATTCAGAAAGTTGAACTGGATCACAGATTTGAGAATCTAGGTCACATATCTCATTGAGTTCAATATCAAAAAATGGAGAACTTGCCAATTTGTAAATAGGATCTTCAAAAGTGTATAATTGGTCATGTTCAATATGATCCTCAAAGATGGGTGATTCAATTTCATATGAATTGGGACAGGATCCAATGTCGACTCCGGGAAAAGATTGAAGTCAGGTAAAGATACCGGAGTCATTATTGAATCAGGAAGAAGAATTGAATCACTAAGTTGGGGTTCAAGATCATATTCATTTTCAAGTTCGATTTCAGGAAAAGGATAACTTGCCAAATTATCAATTTCATTTGGAGTTTGGGCAAGTTCAAATGGTTGTGCTGAAAAGGAATCTTGAGTTCCAAAAACTACATGACTCTTCGGCTCTAACAGAATAGTTAGTGACATCAGGACGGTGGAAACGTAGAGATTCGACTATCATATCGATGTCACGATTACGAGTGGTTTGAGCCTGAGTCATGGCTTCAAGCATCTTTTCATAGTTGATAGGTTCATTGTTTTGATGAAAAGATGAAGAATTGTCTTGGAAGTGGTAGTAAAATTGTGAGTCCATCAGATTTTGGGATTTGTGTTTGGACTCACGCATACTCATTTCCATAATTGATGGTTTCCTATTTTGGACGGGTGGAACTGAGTATGAATCTTGAACATAATGTGGACTGGGTGGAGAAGGAGGGCAAGGTGGTTGGAAATTATGCTCGGGGGAGGTGAATCCCCACTGACTCGGTGAAGAGTTGAAATCATTATGGAAATTATAGTTATTAGATGGGGGGTATGGGTCATATTGATTCGGATAAGACCAATCCGGCACACTAGGTTGGTCAAAGTTATGATATGCCGGGTGGTAATATCCGAAAATGAAGTCGGTGTGTAATATGGATTATTATTGTAGTTGAAAAAATTATTATTATAGTCCGTATCACACAATAGAATACAAACAAAGAAAAATAAACAAATAAACAAACAAAAAAAAAATTTCTAGCCTAAGTTAGGGTAGACTTAGGACCTAGACGACTCCTAACTGGTTAGACTGTCCACGGGAGGTCTAATGTAGATTTTAGCCACAAGCTAATCAGCCAGGTCAGGGCAAGGTTGGTGGGGAGGTTTTCCGTCAAAGACGTTCCTTAATTAAATAACCACCAACCTTCGGGCTTTCGGCCCTCAATCCCTTTCCTAGACACTGATTTTGCAGGAGTTAGATTCCAACATTTTCCCCCTTAGGATAATCTCCTAATTGAGTCCGAGATGTCCCTAGGGCCAACGTCTACTCAATTTTAGTTAGGCTTGGGTTAGTGAGTGCTTGGAATGTGATTTTTAGGCTAAGGAAGGGTGATCAAATCCCCACCTTATCTTGTTATGGGTTAGTGCCCTTAAGACAATTTGCGCAAGTGTACAAGATATGTAAGATTCACTCAAAGCGATATAAATCAACCAAGAAGTGAGTCTTATGCTAAATGCAATGCATACGTACCTTGCTCCAGCACTCTTTAACAGTAAAAGTAAATGAATTGAAAAGACACGTGTCTAAAATGCAAACGTCTAATCAATTTTTAACTTTTGCAACAAACTTTTTACTGTTGATTATTAGCAGGTTTTTGTGATGGCATATAAGAAATAAATAATTGCAGCAAAACTAGAATTTGCAAAGGTAGCAGCCCTGCAAAAACCTGTTAGTAGTCAGCTCTTTATTACCGCGGATTCGCGGCTTTTGCCATGGAAACGCGGCAATTCAGAGGGCAATGGGTCTCTTTTTCTAGAGCAGAGGCCCAATACCACTTATATGTCACTGCAAACTTATTTTCCTGCTTTGCTTGCCCTGTAACCTGCAACAGAGAAGAAAATTCGTTTAGTTCTAAAAAATTTTCAATAAAATTCAGATTTCAATAAAAACCGTTTTACCCTCCCCAGCAACGGCGCCAAAATTTGATTGAGGCTAAACCTGCACACAAAATACGAAATTATAGAACTTAAGAAAGGAAATGTGCAAGTGCTCAATTCTTCCGCTATAGCAAGTGGCTATGCGGGTCGTGATCCACAAGGAGGGTTTGCGATGGAAGCTTTACAGTTTCATTGAAATCGTTATAAAAACAAAACGAGAGTTCTTCTCTGTTTTAAAGTTAAGAAAATGAAAAAGAAAGTTAAAGGTTAAAGTTAAGAAGAAAGCGAGAGATGAAGAAGGTGGAAAAATCAGAAAACGATGAAAAGCGACTATATACAATGAAGTGGAGAAGAAAGAGTGGAGGAGGTGGTGATCTATACTAAAGAAGTAAAAGAAAAGAAAGAAAGAAAAGTGAAGAAATACTTACCTAGGTTGATTGATGACTTACTTGGAAACCTTTTGCAAGTTCTACCTTTTTTCTTCGGGGGCGTTCAACGCATAGATCATAAACTCGAGCTCAGTCCCCGTGCACATTATATCGTCAAGCATATCAAGAACGAAGTGATGCGGAGCTTGGAAGAGGAGAACGTCTCATGAACTATCGCTGGCTCTCACGTAGCTTAGTTATACTTGCTTTGGAATTCACTTGTAGACTCAACAAATACAACCAAGGTAAAGTAGAAAGAGGAAGAGGAAAGCAAAACAAATGTAAAGTAAAGCAGAATAGAAAACAAACAAAGCATTACCTTTATTACTTGCTGAGACAATGAAAGAAAGGAGGAGGGTACATCGGTGTCACTCTCAACGTCAGCCTCTCTCTCTTACTTACATGAATCTTCTTCTACCCTAAGTTACATACAAGTTACATAAAAAGAAAGAAAAACCTAAACTACAAAGAATTAAAACTAGGCTAAATCCTAATCTACCTTGGCGTCCCCTTTCAGCGCAAGTACAGGCCTTTTATAGGCATAAACCAACAACCAGGATCTTGGGGAGATCGGGGGAGCAAACGCTCCCCTAACTCCCAAAGATTGCCGCGGAAACGCGGCTATTGCCGCGTTTTCGCGGCCAGGGTGTGGCCAGATGGCCACACCCTGTTGGTGGGTCATCATGGGATTATCTTCTGACTTTATCCTTTGTTAGTTTCTTCGTTGAGTCCCGGATTCTGACGAAATGGCCTTGAATTCTTGGCTTTAACCGATCGATTCTGAGAGGATTCTTCTCAACCGTTTCAACCTCTTGATTTTGCCCTGATTTTGTGTGTGCGAATTAACTTGATTTAATTCAGAATTCTGGTGGGCTTTTCGGCTCATTTCTCTTCATCTCCTTAAGGATTGGGCCTGCAAATAAATCAAACAATTAATTAGGACAATGCAGGCTTTTATTCTATAATAAGTGTGGACATATGATATTAAATATGCAACATTAGCGACCAATCAAAAGCCTCTGAGCTAACACATATCACCTAGACTCCCTAAAGAGAGGGCCTGATAACAACGTCCTCATCCTTCTTCTTCCTCTCCTTTTCTGTTATGCCCCACTTCCCAAAATTTACTGTAGCGAGGACGTGACGAGAATTGACGATGCATATATGTAAGAAAAATACCCCATGTATACACGCTAGCCTCAATACAGAAAATATATACAATATACACAATAATTTTAGCATTAAATAAGTACAAGAATACATGCAAAAGGATAAATAATCATGATAAATATAGAAATAAGAGTAAAATAGGAAACATTGAAAAAATAATAAAGATACCTATGAATAATAAAGATGGGGGTCTCCTAATAATATCCCAGGAAACATCGAGGGCTATGAAATCTTTGAGCTCCAACTGAGAAAACAATCTCAGGGTCATCTTAAAGTGATCTAGTAAGTAGTAAAATAAAGAAAGTAGTAATAATATACTATAATAGTATAACAATCATGATAATGTATAATACATGTCTAAATAACAGTGATATAATATATTTATATTTACAATCGATATATATATATATATATATATATATATATATATATATATATATATATATAATATATATATATATATATAATATATATATGTCACAATAACTGTATATGCACTTTAACATTATTATTACTAGCATATTACAATAGTGTTACCTCTTCAATATTATACAATACATGATTAAGATAATATCTATGTCAATTAAGAAGAGTTATATATGTATGTATATATTAAGATTTATTATTTCATATTTATTGTTTAAACTAGTAGTAACTGTATCATGAACAATATCAGTGACTATTACGTACATTTATACAAGAAATAAACTGAAATAATTATGTTAGTTCTCATAAGTGTATAAGAATAATGCACCTATAGAGAATACATGAAATGCAGGGTATATATGTATAATAACATGATAATAAATAAGATAATCATGAGGTTTAATATGATATACACAAACAAGGTATCATGTAAGATACATGCAGGAGGTGAGCAATATATTATAAATAAAAAATAATAATAATCAGTATCACTAGATATTTTAGTCAATCTTTTTCAGTGTCTCATACCACTGGCAGTCCATCCTGAAGGCCGTAGTCCAGCCAAACTCATCCGAACATGACATAAGGGTGCCATAATTCAAACAAGAGAGCGACCAAATAGCAAATGTTCATGTCGTCATCATTATTTTAATACTAGTTTATTATGTTAATCAAAAAACTCAAGGCCAAGAACCTCTAATTTGGTGGGTGTATCTCATACATACCGAGATTACGACCTGCCATGATTCTCTTAGTTGCTAAAGACTAAGGGACTGCTTACGAAGGCGACTGTGAACATAATGAGCATATATATAAGCATGTGGTAGTCAGCACTATGTTGTCCCCCGCGGAAGGGACGAATATGGGATCCAAGGACATTCACCCAGTAAGATCCAGTCAACGGTCAAGTGTCCCCCATACCCATGTTATATTTACCGTGAATGGCTTTGCAATGAATAAAGAATAATAACAATGCATGTAACATATACCAGGAAAACAGAATATGTTATATCATTAAATATGATAACATGAAATACGAGATGTGAGATTTTAGAGATGGCCCCCATGGAGACTCCACGTGACACTTAGTTCCACACATCGAATATCAATAGCCAACAAGATCAAGTAACATGAGTCACGCCAATAACATGTCAATAATAGTGATACATGAACAGTCAGATATCAGTATTCGATAAATACTCATGTAACAGTGATATAAGAATAATCAGGTCATGTACCCAGGTGAATCGATATAATTGTGATACTAAACATGTAATAAAGTATCCACTTCAATAGAGCATTCGTGTAACGGGTGTATAGGAATATCCAAATAATTGTAATTCATGTGAAGTGTCAAATATATAAATAACAGTGTCAAGTGTAAGTTAGATAACAGTGATAATATCAGCGTAATATCGTAACATGAGCATGTATAGATAGATCAATATTATTCCAGTAGTTTCAATATTATTAACATGATCGATAACACATAGTAATTATGTAAAATTATCTGTTTCAAACTCTTCACAATCATTTTTAATAATTTTTAATATTATTTAAGAATTCCTTTAATCTACAATCTAATAATCACAAAATATCTGGAGAATTCGTTTATATTTTATATTAAATCATGTATCACAATTATATTTATTTTATTGAAAATATTTAAAGGGTACACACTTATACTTTATTAAAGTGTTATACCATTTACATGATTTTATTAGACGATAAATGCAATTACATGATTTATAAATGGTAAATTAATTTAATAAATTAATTTCCATTCAACACATTGCAATATAACTTAAAAACAAAAAAATCACATAGTAATCACAAAGATGTAGCTCATTTTTCTATGCTCGCACGGCTCGAGAATCTTCCAAATCAGATTTTGATGGTCAAGATATCGCCTGAGTACTAAAATTAATAAAAACGGTTAAATGTATAATTTACAGAGTTTAAAATTCAATAAATCTTATTTTGCAGGGGTTTTATGAAATTTTATCTTTTTTATTTTGAATGCGGGTTTGGATTGATATTGGGTCAGGTTTAGATCCAATAACTAACCCAAAACTTAAAAGATTTAGGTTATGGGTTAAAGGTTAATGGGCTTGGTTATGGGTTTGGACTCATGATGAAAATAAAAGGGAGAAAGAGATGGAGAATGAGAGAAAAAGAGATAAGAAGGGGTAGTAGGTGGTAGCGGGGGCCCACCGGTGGCAACCAGCGGTAGTCCTGGCCGCTGGTGACAGCGAGGGGAGAAAGGAAGAGGAGGGGGAAGAGAGAGATAGAGAGAGAAATAAAGAGAATGGAGAGGGAAAAGCTTGAGAGGTGGCGGCGTCGCTGATGCGCGAGACGTACGACAGCACGGCAGTAGAGGCTGGCCGGCCAGGGGCGCACAGGGGAAGAGAGAAACAAGGAGAGAGGAGAGAAAGAAAGAAAATGAAGAGAATGGAAAGAGAGAAAGAAGAAAAAGAAGAAGAAGAAGGGGGATAGCGATTAGGCAGCCCAGCCGGAGGCAGTGGTCGTCAGCCTGGCGACAGAGGTTGGCCACAGAAGGAAGTAATAGGGGAGTGATAGAGAGAAGAGTGATTGAAGTGATAGAAAAAGAGAGAGAAAGAGTTAGAGAGCGTGAAAATAAGAGAAAGATTAACAGAGAGGGAGAGTCGAAGGGTTGAGCCAGAAGGAAAAAAGAAAGAGAAAGGAAAAATGTAGAAGAAAGAAGAAGGAGAAGGAAGAAGAAAAGAAAGAAAAGAAAAAAAATTTATAATATTATTTAATTGGGCCAAATTTTGTTTAAATCAGAAAATTTCTCAAAAGTTCTTCAAAATAGAAAATATTACCTGAGCAACGCTGTAAAATCAAATTCTTCAAATTCATTCCTGTTTGTAAATTAAAAAACGTGAAGTTAATCAGCGATACCGGTCGAGACGAGTTCTGGAGATTTTCCAAATAATCCAGAAAAAATCCAAAAAAATTTAGAAACTTTCAAAATTTTGAGAATTAATATGTGAAGCAGAAATTAGTTCAATATGACTATCAAAAAGATCAAATCAAGTATTTTCATCATATCAAATACCTATACTGATATACGTACATCTAAAAACGGGGGTTACACTTCTACCCAACTTACAAAAAAAAAATTTGTCCTTCAAATTTCAATTCAGGAGGGAGAAAAATATTAATGATCTTGGGACCTATGGGTAATGCGACCACCACGTTTCCATTGTACCACTCTGATATCTATAATCGAACTCGAAATAGGGTAGCTGTTGTCGTGAATAAAAGATAGAGAATTAAGAATCAAAACGAGGAAGAGAAAGCGAGAAGGTATTAAAATCTCAGAATGACAATTAAAATTAGGGAATAATAGGAGTCAAGGAATGGATTTCAAAAGAATGTGATATTTTTGTACTCATAGCTGGAATTCTCAAATTCAGATCCAGATTAGTTTTTTAATCTGATAATTGGTTGTATTGTTGATAAGAGCCCAAGTATTGATCTAGGTGGTTATCCACATCTGGTGTAACCCTGGGCTCTGATACCAATAAAACCTTGTCACACCCTGCTTCTCAAAATTTATTATAGCAGGAAAGCGAAGAGAGTCGGCGATGCACATACGTAGGGAAAATACCCCATGTATACGCGCTAAGCCTCAGTACATGAAATATATGCAATATACACAATAATTTTAGTATTAAATAAGTACAAGAATACATGCAAAAGGATCAGTGGTCATGATAGATATAGGAACAAGAATAAATAAGAAAATATGGACAAAATAATAAGATACCTATGAATAATAAAGATGGCGGCTCTCCTAATAGTATCCCGAGAAACATATAGAACTATGAAATCTCTGAGCTCCAACCGAGGAAGCAGTCTCAGGTTCGTCAGAAAGTGACCTAATGAGTGATAAAATAAAGAAAGTAGTAATAGTAAGCTATAATAGTATAACAATCACGATAATATATAATACATGTCTAATTAATAGTGATAATATATTTATATTTACAATCGATATATATTATAATTATATCTGCACTATGACTTTATTATTACTAACATGTTATGGCAGTGTTACCTCTTCAATATTATATAATACATGTTTAAGATAATATCTATATCAATCGGAAAGAGCTATATATATATATATATATATATATATATATATATATATATATATATATATAATATATATATATATGAGAAAAGTGTTCCTAGTAGGTCTCCTTAGATTGTAATCTAAGGAGACGGCTTAAAATTTTAATATCCCAATTTTTGTCATGATCCGACCGCACATTATCATATTCATATTATAAGATGTAGGCATATAAAAAATCACGTGATTTGAAGTTTGTTTACTCTATTTTCTTTAGGTTCAAACATTAACGACTTTTAAACAGTAGAACAAAATGAAACGATTAGATCAATGAGTAAATAAACTTCAAATCATGTGATTTTTTATATGCGTATATCTTATAACATGAATATGATAATGTGTCGTCGGATCGTGAAAAAGAAATCGGGATGTTGGAGTTTTAAGTTGTCTCCTTAGATTATAATCTAAGGAGACCTACTAGGAGCACTTGACCTTTATACATATATACATATATACATATATATATGTATGTATGTATGTGTATGTATGTATGTATATGCATATATCAAGATTTATTATTTCATATTATTATTTAAACTAGTAGTAACTGTAGCATGAACGATATAAGTGACTATTATGTACATTTATATAAGAAATAAAAAGAAATAACCATGCTAGTTCTCGTGCATGTACAGGAATAATGTGTCTACAGAGAATACATAAAATGCAGGGTGTACATGTATAATAACATGATAATAAACAAGATAATTATGAGGTTTAATATGATATACACAGACAAGATATCATGTAAGATATCATGCAGGTGGTAAGCAATATATTATAATTATATAACAATAACAATCAGTATCAGTTGATAGTTAGTCAATATCTTCGAGTGCCTCATACCACTTGAGTCCATACTAGAGCCCATACTCTAG